>CABFOV010000209.1:101076-193776 GCA_902141375.1 Timema poppense
TTGAAAAAAAAAAAAAAAAATAGACCCCAATAGCCTGACAGAGCCATGAACACAGGTCACGCTACCTCCTGTTCTGAAAAATGTAAAAAATAAATGTAAACAATAGGGATCAAACTTTGCATGAAACCCGAAATGGCGCCTGTTTGAGACAGGTCTAAGCCACGGTATTACATATTTAGGGATTTAAGTACACTGCCTATAGTTTTAAAAGATATTTACAAACTAGCTCCCGTAAATATATATAATAAGTTATATGCATTCTTTAGGATAGTAAGCCGGATTTATTACTATCAAGGAGAAAATACAAAAAAATTAATTCGAATCTTATTGAATTAAATTTGAAAAAAGTTGCAGGATATCTTTGATCAACTTATCTTAAACTTTTGAAATATAATATTTTTAAGGGTAGATGGCTATGAGGAGAAATTTCTGAAACTCTTTAAGGTGTGTGTTTATCCTGAATGGCATCAGTCTTACCTTTACGGTTCATACTATGGCCCTATCTTATAATGGTGGAACATTGTAAGGTATATAATGATCTTTTCTTATGGGGAAAAGTAGTACTTTTCAAAATTAATCAGATAGTTTTTGGTAGTCTACTGAAGTAGAACAAATAAAGTATTTTCAACATCACTTTAAACAAAACATTTTTTGTCTAATAACGTAAAACAGATACCACAATTTTCAGTTAATTAGTAAATGGGAATGTTGTTAGATACATATCTTAATTTTGTGTTTGTTTGTGGTAAATAGAGTATATTTTATGAGATTACTAATTAATCAGAATATGTCTTACAAACTAACTTGATTATATAAAAGAAACAGCCCATTCCCCAGATGTCTACTCATCACTGCTAAAGGGGAAGACAGCCTTCACAGTTTTTTCGGACCATGCGATGAATGCATCACCGAAAACTAAACTCATCACACAAATAAACTATTGACAGAGCTAACGGGCCTGAGTCAATAATTGTTTTTTTGTTTTTTCTAGCACCACGTCTTACTACCTGTTCAGGTTGTACGCATTTGTATTAAGTACGCTAGTGAGATATGGAAAGGTAAGGTTGAATGTAAAGGAAATGTACACACATTTGTGCGGAAGGAGAGTGGAATATTACTTTGGAAAAACCACTCACAGTATACCTGATCGGGATTCGAGCCCTAATCTCCCTGTGATCGGAAATTTATTCCAACATGAGAGTGATGCCTTAGACCATGTGGCCACTGAAGCAAGTGTGTGTTTGTTGATTAATACTAAATTTCAGCGCTCGTTCCTTGTAATTAGTAAACTTTTTTCTCACAATATTTGATTATCTATCCGACCGATATCCATTTTCATGAATTTCATTGGGCATGGATGACAATTGTAGAATTTAGTGGAAATATAGGCCTACCTGAATTTGCGTGGAGAGAGGTTTAGAAACGACCTTTTTTTACACTAGAGTGGGATTATAATCTTGCCCTACCAATCACAGGCAAGCCATACTATATGAGCCTGACACCTAGTCTACGTTTGCACCGATGTGAATAAAATTATTATTAAAATTATGTTGTATTTCATTTTTAACTAACAAAACAATGATATAATGCTCTCAGACTAGTATTTATGTTTGTCCAAATATAAAGTAATCATAGACTACTGATCACACTTGAAAACGTTAGGTGGTAAAAATTATATAAAGCAGTTTACGTAAAATGGACGTAAGTTTAATTTAACTCCTTCCATGGGTGACCTGGCGGTCTAGGGGTAAGGTGTCAGACCTCTATGCTGGCGGCCGGGGTTCAATCCCCGGTCCCGGCACAGATTTATCTGATTACCAAACCCTTCCTTCACCTCTGACAAGACATCTTGTGAATGTGGGGAATGCCAGGCCTCCACCGTGGTTTGGATTCCACGTTAAACTGTAGGTCCTCCATTTCATCTCACAATCACCCTACCATTACACATTAGCGTAAGTGCGTACAACCCGAAAGGTTAGTAAGACGCGGTGCTAATAATAATAATAAAACTCCTTCCATATTGGGTTTTATTTGCATTCACGAATATGACCCAAAAGGTCAAAAATATACCATGGTCAAATTTTGCCTTAAAGTTAATTTGACTTATTTACACTGGGTTATTTTCCATCCTCTATCCAATCCAATGTCGGTGTGCTTCCTATTAAATTCATTTTCACCCCTACTTGATTCATTAAGTATTCACTAACTCTTGTTTTACCATTGACTGTCATATCATGGTTTGATTTCCAGCTGGGTGTAACGAGGGAGTTATTTTTTTCAAAATGGACCTCTAAGCAAATTCGAATACATTACCTTTAAACTTATAAACACACAATTAGTGGGGAAAAAAATATGTGGATAGCTTGGAAAGATAATATACAATAAAATATTAGTATTATTATCACCGCGTCTTACTACCCGTTCGGGTTATACGCACTTACGCTAATGTGTAATGGTAGGGTGATTGTGAGATGAAATGGAGGACCTACAGTTTAACGTGGTATCCGAACCACAGTGGAGGCCTGGCATTCCCCACATTCACAAGATGTCTTGTCAGAGGTGAAGGAAGGGTTTGGTAATCAGAAAAATCTCTGCCGGGACCGAGGATTGAATCCCGGCCGCCAGCATAGAAGTCTGACACCTTACCCCTAGACCATCAGGTCACCTCTATAATAAAATAAAATCATGTAGACAAACTGGGAAAGTAGGAGGTTTGAGAGGAGAGGAAGAGAGAAAGAGAGTAAACATGGAACTATTTAGTGGTCAGTCGTGGGCTCGACTATTACAAGAGGAGGACGTTGTACCCGCCCCTATGACTAGGGCCTGGCCTATCATCGCACCTCATGGAGCGTGACCCTAGGACGGCCAGTCACCTCGACACCACCGCTCGCCTCGAACTATTCAAGCTTGCCTAATAAGGAGTCATTTTACCCACACGTCACGCGGGGATGACCTCAAATAATCACACTCTACCTACCTCCTTGCTTAGCGTCATTAGGACCCACAAAACACTTCGGCAATTTTTAAAATATTCCGGAGAAAAAACAAAGCTTAATATTGGTGAACATAAATCGAAATATTTAACGGTTTTTGGTTGTTTATTTACCTTTCTGCCGTCTCACTACCTGCCCAGGCTAGCCACATATTTGCACTAATAGGGTAGTTGACAAATGGATAGTTTAGGGACCTACAAGCACGTTTTATTGGAGGGAACGAGAGAAACTATAAAGTAAGTATCCGCCTTACTACATCCGGTCCTGATTTGGTCATAGGTAAAGTAGTTAAAACCCTTTGACCTTTGCTTTGACCTGATTCTGATCGGTGCAGGTCTTTATACTTCAGGTAAAATGGAACGGGAGGCGAGAAAAAAAAGCCAGTGTTCTTTCAGTTTTTATGGCAAAACATTTGTTTGGCCAAAATAAATCAAATATTGTTCCAGTACAAACATGGAATTTAATTTAATTCACACGGTGACCTCAAAATTTATTGAGTATCTGTCAAGGGTGTTCTTGAATTTAATGGTAACGTATTATATTAATTTAATAAGTTTGTTAAATAATGCCACCATGGTCATGATAGATATTCAAGAACTGTTTATATCAACATGTGAAGAAAATTAAACTCTATTTCTTTACTTGAGCAATATTTTATTTATTTAGGCCAAAAAATTTTTAACATAAAAATTCCAAAAGCACTGGGTTTTTATCGCGTCCCTTTCCATCCCATCTAAGGTATAGTCACATCAATTGTAAAATAGAGTAAGACATCAGTCTCGTCCTGTGTAGTTTTCTGGTTATGATATGTTCGGTGTTAAAATCAGGGTCTATATTCTATAAAGGCGATTTTTTTCTAAATAGGTTTCCAAATTTTCCCCGGCGCAAATTCATTGTGTATATCCTCTTAATTCTACTTGTGTAATCCATATTTTATCAGTTTAAATATGAACGGTATAAGATATAAGCTAGAAAGTCACATAACATACGTTTTATAGGACAAACATTTTTATATTTATAACCATATAAGCTCCAAAGCAAATACTTATTTTTAAATTATATAAATATGTGAGAGCCCTCTCTTAACCATGATCTAAAGTTCTTTATTTTGGTCTTATAATTTGCTAACAGATGGCAGCTCTCACTCAATTGGAGTTAAAATTGGCCTTCCCCCTTTTGTCTCCTGTAACTTTCATATGTGAAAAGTATAAGTAAGTAGAAAGACGTGGTGCACATTTACTGTAGTGTGACATACTTTCTTCAACAAATGTAAAGTACATCCTCAGTCTAATCTAAGAACAAAAGTTTCAATTCTGGTTTGTGGTCTAAAATTAATAGCTATAAAATTGTATTTATTTTTCTTTTAATAATGGATGACTACAGAATTGTGTCTAATTTAGACTTGGCATCAAATTAATATTTATATATAAATATAAATATACATAATGCTGTATTTATATATATAAATAGTGGATATATACACATAATACTGTATAAATATATATATATAATATTTATACATATATAAATATAATAAAAATAAATAATATATATTTTATACATGTAAATATATATATTAACATAGATTTTATATACACTAATATATATATTTATATACATAAACATATTTATTTATGTGTCTATAATATATATACATCTATAACCTTATTAAAGCTGATTGGAAATTGACAGCACTTATAAGTTGTCGAAATAATTAAAGATTTTATTTACAATTACTTATATTAATTGAAAAATACAAATTTAAATAGTCGTATAAATTATTTTTATTAAAATATCTGTTAGCTACATTTCATCCCGATAATTTTTTTTATAAATAAAATTAATATAATATTTTAGCACCGCGTCTTACTATCCGCTCGGATTATACGCTTTAAGTAATAATTAATCTAATGGCTTAGGAATTGGGAAGGTTGAATTATAGGAAGTGAAGCCGCATTTGCGTGAAGGAAGAGTGGAAAACCATTTAGGAAAAACCCCCACCTGTTCACCCGACCGAGATTCGAACAACGATCTCCCCGTCCTCAGCAGTCGAGATCAACACGACAAGCGCGTTAGCCAACTACGCCACCAAGAAAATAAAATAAAATAAAAGCGATTAGTTTTACTTGTCATAAAATTTTATCCTGAACTAGGGGAAAGTTCTTACCATTTATTAGATAGGTTTATTAATTTTCAAATGATTAAATAATATTTAAATAGGCCTACTTTTGGTACCTTTTTATGAATTTTCAACTTCCCTCCTACAATCTTTTATTGGGAAAAACAAACAAATTTTCGAAAATAATAAACACAGAAATGGTTTTAAACCCTTGTTCTATCAGTTATATTGTATATTTATAGATTTTTTTAAATGTATCAATAAAAATACTAGAACAAAATTTGTTTAGGGTTTATGGTATAAAAGTAAAGGTAAAGGTAAAATGAAAGTAGGCCTATGCACTTTGATTAAATATAACCTTAAACGTTTATAAAAATGGCCTAATAAGTTTTCATATATTTTCACACATTTTTTAGTGAAATGCTATTAAGAATCTATATAAATATTATTTTTAACTTTTCTACGCACTGCATCTTACTACCTGTTCAGGTTATAAGCATTTACTTTACATTCATTAATATTTACATGCTGTTGTATATTTTTATTCAAGCTATTTATTATTATACTACCGTATTGTTAGGCTTTACAATTTATCTTAAGACTAGGACAGGCAAAACATCCAGTTCCAGGCCATTATTTCATCACTGGGAAGGGGTAGACCCACATTTCACCAACGTTAATTTTCTGCCATGTCGTTAATCAAACCCGATACCCTAAGCTCTGTATACATGCATTATATCGACTGAGCTAAAGTGTCGGATAGGTTTTAAGTATAATAAATTTTATTAATAAAATGAAAAATTGTGTTTCTGACCGTCGTGATAGTGGCGCGACATTTACCTCACGCATAGGTCTGAAAGTAAAAAAAATAAAAAATAAAAAATTAATTCCTCTGCACAAACATGCGCACCTCTAATATTAATTTAATTAATTTAATTTATTAATTTAATATTTGTACTTAAGTTTTTTTAAATTTACTAAACAAACTGTTTCGGATGAAATAAAATTAACTCTATTTTCTGTCTGTTTCAAGCAAAGAAGAGTGTTGCCAGGGGTGGCCAAGCAATCCATTGCATGGTTACCAAAGGCAAAGGCGGGTAGTTCTGATAATGCTTTATATGTCATTGTCAAAAAGACCGAAGTCTAGCCATCTCGCGAAATGATGAGCCACTTTTAGCTTTGGGCATTGAAATCAACCAAAGCACGAAATATATATTAATTTACCTACAGTTCTGGCTTTTCCCGGCCAGTTATAGATATGGCCATCGGAATATGACCTAAGCATGAAATATGTAATAATTTAACTACAGTTTGGGCTTTGGCTGGCTGGTTCTAGATATGGACGTTGGAATCCGACCAAAGAACGAAATATATAATAATATACCTTTCGATGCCTCTTCACACAATTAATCAATATGATGGATTAAAGGCTTGTTATTTTTTGTAATGACAGAACTGACAAAAGCTAAGTTATTATCTTGACAATAAAATACTACATATTCTATTACATGTATTTATAGCTGTGAATTCATTTCACTTTACTTATTTGGGCATTTTGAGCTATTATGACATTTGAAGTTACACAACCTATTTGCTAGTCTACCCGCCTCGGTGGCGTAGTTGGCTAACGCGCTTGTCGTGTTGAGCTCTACTGCTGAGGACGGGGAGATCGAGGTTCGAAGAATCTCGGTCGGGTGAACTGGGGGTGGTTTTTCCTAAATTGTTTTCCACTCTCCCTCCACACAAATGCGGGTTCACTTCCTTTAATTCAACCTTCCCATATCCTAATCCATTAGAGTAATTAGTACCTAAAGCGTATAACCCGAACGGGTAGTAGAACGCGTTGCTAAATATTATTATTATTATTATTATTATTATTACTCTTGAATCGAATTGTTGAACATTTTGTTGCGCAGAAGAATTTTGAAAATACTTGACCTCCAGCTAAAGACTGACCTGATGATGCTGCTCTAAATGATATTTCGTTATCAGGAATGGTTTCAGTTATTTTCTGTTTAGTAGTCAATAATATCAACAATCTAAAATAAGATGGTTGAACTGTGAGGGTGGTTTGTAGGATAACGCAGAAATATATTGGTGGTGTTTTATCCCAAGCAACTTGGCCATTATTACCGTTTGCTTCCACTTAACTAATACTGTCAGTAGCACATAAGTATTTCATAACTCAGTGTTATTTCTAGAACGTACTCTTTGTAAAGATTATAACAAGAATATTTTGCCCACCGTTAATCTAAGGTTCGCTCTCAATATTAGAAACGTTGTTTGAGAACTAAAGTTAATGTATTTACAATAAACATTTAAAATGAGACTTGAATACAGGATAATGTTAAATAAAGGATCTAAGATAACCACAATAAGATTTACTTAAAATTTGCAGTTAGATATTTTATATGAAATGAATTTAGTACGATTTAAATAAACCCTAAACAAATGAACTTATTTAATTTCATACAGGTTTATTTACATTTTAAACTGAATTGAAAGGTAACAATTATATGTTATTATTTTATTTGTTTGAGACATATAACGTGCACCTTATAAACCAACTGATTGGATCAGAACACTAGAATTTATCCGGGAAGAGCGTGAGGGACTACCAACATTGCAGGTAAGGAAATTTTCACATACCTTACAGGGTTTTCTTACATGACACAATCAAAATAAGACTGGCGTCTATACTTCCCCTCCGAAGGAAGTTGTTCTAACGATGTTTTTCACTAATGACAAATCAATATACTCAAGCTGGGTTCGAACCCATGAATACCAGGTCCTAAGTCAAGCACTTTACCTCAAGACCACCGTGGACAGCGATAAATATTACAAACATAAGGTTTAAATAACTGTTCAAGTTGAATAAAAGATCAAAGCTAAATATATTAAGGATTATATACAAATTTAAACTAAATTTAGTATCTAAGCCATTTATAAAATGGTTTGCATACACTTTCAGGATAAATAAAAGAGTTAAGTTAAATATAATGTGGTCTAAATACAAGTTAAATTTAAATAAAGCAGTCAAGGTAATTTGTTAGTGTTTGCATGGAGGTTAAAATTAAAGTATGTAGCTAACTTTCAATAGAATTAGGACTATATACATTTTCTCTGTAAATAAAGGCTCCGATAAAACTATATCGAGTCCCGCATAAAAGTTCAAAAAAATAATGACTCTCAAATTGTTCCAATAAGTTCTAAATAAAGGTTCAATAAATTAGTTACTTCGTAAAGGCAACCATAAAACCAAACTAATACAGAAATCAAGACTCATTAAGGAAATCACTCAATCCCTATATCTATAATTATTTAGTATTTGATTGTGAGGAACTGAATGGATACCTGTGCTGAAGACGGGGGAATTGGAGTTAAATCCCGGTTGGGTTGAATGAGTATAGGTTTTTAAAATGGTTTTCCACTCTCCCGCCACGCATATATAGTTACCCTTAATCTAAATTAAACCTTATTAATCCCTACATATTAGAGTAATTAGAAAATAAGTTTATAACCCGAACTATTAGTATGACGTGGTGTTATAAAATATAATATACTATATTTTTCTACTACTTAAAATAGATTATTAAAAAAGAGGTAACCTTAGTATTTTGTATATTATTTCACAACTTTAAACAATTTATTAATAATGCATATTTCTTGGTCAAAATAAAATTTTGAATCTATTTGTACCTCCTAGCTATCGTAGCTCGTAGCTTTCGATGATTGGGATTCAATATATTTCTTGTTTTTATATGCTGGCTCATCCCAGACACCAGGAAACCAGGATTTTCACCTATAGATTAATCCATTTCAATCGATCAGAACATGCACAAGGTTATTAAAGTAAGTTCTGTTGTTATCACCAACCATCTCGCCAGCCCACTCCTATCCAAAATACCCTTTCCCTTTCTTCATATCGTGAAATCTTTCCCGTGTAAAGTATAATCCACCGCGTGCTAGAGACTGCGTCCATAATCGCCCCCAAAAGCAACGAAACGATGCCAGCCTAACGTCTCTTGGTAGCTTATAGACTGTCACCGGACCTGACGTCATGATTAATCGACGCCTAGCGACGCCTACCATTGTCTTCTCCTCTCACTTTATCTTCTATTCTTTCCTTCACCCTCCCCTCCCCCCTTTGTGTTCCTTCCCTCATCTTATCTTGCACTTCCCTGCCTGCCCTCACGCAGTCTCACCCCATACCACTGACGTACACATTCAGGGGCAATTTTTCCTGCAGCGATGAGAGGTATAAAGTGGCTAGCGTCTGTGTTCACCGTCCTCTAATTTGACAGACGCAGGAAGAAGAACGCGGTGGCTTCGTTCAAATATAAAGATTATTTGGACAAGAGTAACTATTTATAAAATATTATGTGCTTTTTATATTGGTGTTTTCATTGGCGTACAGTAATGAAAAAAATAGACAAAACCTTTAAGGTGATTTGTTAGGAATTTTAATGAAGGGCAATTTTTTCGAAGTTTTCATAGCAAACCATTTTTTTTTCAGCAAAATAAATCAAACATTTCTCTATTGGAAACATATAGCTTAGTTTTCTTAACATTGTAACCGCAAAAGTTCTTAAATATCTCTCAAGATTGCCTTAAAATTTGTTGAAATTTTTTTATCTTCGTTTGAAACGTATATAAAATGCTAATATGTTAATAAAACATATTCAAGATGTTTTTATTACCGCGTCTTACTACCCTTTCAGGTTATACAATTGTGTATTAATTTCGCTAATAGTTTTATGGAATAGGAAGGTTATATTCAGAACAAGTGTACCCACATTCGCACGTAGGCAGAGTGTATAACCCTTTTGGAAAAACCACTTCAGTAAACCCAGTGGAGATTCGAACCTCGGTCTCCCTGCCATATGTGGTCTAGTCTACTAAAACTGTAGTGCCTTAAACCACCTGGCAACCGAAGCGGATTTCAAAATTGACGAAATTACTATATTCATAAAATTAAATTCAATGTTTCTACTAAAGCAATTTTTTTTTTGCCGAGAAAAATAATTTACTATGACAACTGTAAAAATAATTAGTTTTTCTAGTATCTTATTATATCTCACCTTAAAACTTTTGGTTGATCAAAATAATAGGTTTTTGGGAAGTGGTGGTTTTTTTGTGGAATTGTTTCCCACTTTACCTCCGAGCAAATATGGTGGTCACTAAATACTAACTTATTTTTTACTCCACTAGATAAATGATGATCCATTTAGGGGTAGTACGACGAGAAGTAAAAGGGTTTGAAAAAGAAATGCAAACCCATTTAATGTGTAACAGGTGTCTCGCTAAGATGTAGAGCCAAGATTAAAACTTAAAAGACGGAAACATTTTAAGTTGTAAACGATAACCTTAGAGGGTGACCTGGCGGTCTAGGGGTAAAGTGTCAGACTTCTGTGCTGGCGGCCGGTGTTCAATCCTCGGTCCCGGCAAAGATTTATCTGATTACCAAACCCTTCCTTCACCTCTGACAAGACATCTTGTGAATGTGGGGAATGCCAGGCCTCCACCGTGGTTTGGATCCCACGTTAAACTGTAGGTCCTCCATTTCATCTCACAATCACCCTACCATTACACATTAGCATAAGTGCGTATAGCCCGAACGGGTAGTAAGACGCGGTGCTAACAATAATAATAATAACCTTAAACTTGGTAGAGATGACTAATTATCAATGTTGGATTTAATCTCTCCAATATGATTACTGACGCTCATAGAACTTCTAAAAACACATTTTTGTACAGTTTGGACGGGTAGTAGAATTCAGTAGAAAAAAAAAAAAAATTAACAATAAAATAAATAAGCGGCTGAAATGCCACTCATCATGTTGAGTGAGGAATCTTGGTCAAATGTGTCTGCTCAGATTCGATTACCAATACACTGTAAGCACGTCTAGTCATGCCAGCGATTCACTAAATATATAATTTTAATAAACATCACTTTATTTGAATTTATATAAAATCAGTAAAAATGTGGAAGCGTTAAACAATAACAAAAATATTAAAATCAAAATCTGATGATCTAGAAACTTACCTGAATATTATGACAAAAGATATATTAATAATACACTAAAATAAATAAAACAAAAGGAAATTTCAATATAAATTCAAATCAATATTTAATATATATATATATTCATTCTACCCCTCAAAAAAAAAAAAAGACAAGGTTGATTCTGGAAACATTTTAGAATATGAATTATGGATTTATATAAAATTCCCTTAATTTTTACCCCGCTCTTCAGTGAGCCTCTATCTTACCCACATACATCACCTCCAAGGAATACTCACTCCAAATTGAACTTAAATGCACATCATAACCAGAAAAGTATTTAATATTTAATAAACTGTCATTGCAAAAAAATAATAAAATAATCAGTTATGATACTCTGATATCCGTGTTATATTTTACAGGAATTCATCGGCCATGTTTCTACAATTATTGACTATCAAAATATAGTATAATAGTAATCGCAATAACTTAGACGCAAAGAAGTGTTATAATTTGAGGGCCCAACAAGCCTGCCCACAGCTATATCACATCTGCCTCGGTGTTCACATGGTCTAACGTGGTAGTCTCACAGTAGACTATACTGACGATGATGGAAAAATCAAGGTTCGAGTCTTGGTCAAGTGTACTGATAGTGGTTTAAAAAAATTGTTTTCCACCTTACCCTCCCCACACAAATGCAGGTACAACTACCATAAATATAACTTTCTCAATCCATGAAACTATTACAGGAATTAGTACAAAAGCGTATAACCAGAACTGGTAGTAAAATAAAGTATTAAAAAAAGTATAATAATTAAACTATAATACCTTTACATCAATATTAGATAAATTCATAAATATTTCCTATGTTAGATAGATTTGAAAAAATGACGCACTTTAATCAATAAACTGTACGTGATGTAAAGAACCAAGAGTTAATTAGTTTGAACAAATATTTATTCTTTCTGCTTTAAAATTCATTTTCACACTTGAATAAACCGAGAAATTGGATACAGATACACTTGAACCAGAAATCGCATCGAATCGCAATTTCGTGTATTCTTAATTTGACAGCAATAAAATTGAGATGTGTATATTGTATTATATTGCAAAAGAAAAAAATATATTTTTAATGTATTTTTAGTAATATTGAAAAATACTCTACTCCTCTCAATTTCAGTGTTTATTATTTAAGACAAATCAAATCTCACAACAATATACCGCCTATACCGAGATGCGATACTTAGATTTTTTTAGAACCACGTTTGGGCTATGCGCATATATACTAATTAAACTAATCTGCTTGGGATGAAAGAGGTTGAATTTAAAGGAAGTCTATAAAGATTTCCGTGAAAAGAGAGTGGGAACCCATTTAATAAATAAACCCTTCAGCAAATTTGACCAGGATTTGATCCTCCCCCCCCCCAATTTCCCCATCCCCGTAATATCAGTCTACTTCTAGTGTGACGTTCTAGACCAGGGGTTCCAAAACGATAGCTCTTGGTCCGGATACGGCCCACTTTGACGAAAATAATATAAAATATAATAAAAAAATAACAATGTTTATGACTAATGCTAAAATGATGGCACTCCTGTACGCAGTACACAACATACCAAAATATATATACCTTCATACTAATATGGGGCTGGCGGGAGTACTTGAAACGCTAATCAAAACGGCCAAACTGTGCTATTCAGTTCCTCAGTTGTTGCTCGACACTTTTCATCAAGTGTCTGTTGATTTGAGGGGTTGAGGAACGTTTCTTATTGGAGGAGAGAGGGGGTAATTATGTTGTATACATCTATTCATGTTTAATTATGGTTACAAGCTGCGTAAACATACATACATATTGAAAATGTTGTCTCTTTTACGATATTTAATATAATAGCGTGGCACTCCACTAAGTAGTCATTTTGGGGACCACTGCTTACACCATGCAGTCACTGAAGCGGGTAATATTTTGGTGAGTTAAACGTTATAATTATGTAAGTTGAATGTTATAAAATAAATAATTGATTATTTAGAACCTAATAGAATCATTGATTTTAGTTAAAGTTTAACTTATAAAAGTGGTTTTCAAAGTGTGTGCCATAGCACATTAGGGTAACGTTCAATTATTTGGTGTACCAAGGAATTCTTGCCCTTACTTTATTTCTGGTAAATAAAAAATTGTTTTTATTTAATACTTATTTTTAAAAAAGACATAAGAATAAATAAGTTTGAACGCCTTAAAATATATATATATATTTCCAGGGAATGTAATGGCTTACAATAAAATAATTGAGTATTAAATAAGAATCTTGCAGTTTATGAAACAAACTTTCTGATCGAATTGAGGATAAGCACACACACACACACACACACATCTCTTCTGTTCAACATTTTCTCATATGTTTTGAGTATGAGTCTCCCTTACATATTCAGTGTGCCGCGAGGAGTCACAAAAAATAATAGTGTGCCGTGTGTGACGTGAACAATAAAAAGCTTGAGAAACACATGGGTGGTTTATATGAATGAATTACACCCACATTAGCAAGGGATTGGTAAAGTTAAAAAGATGACTCATATTAGAAAAACAACTCCAAATGTACTCTTCTACTACTCAAAATTTACACTTTTCTTCACAGGAAGTCAGTCTATTGCAAGCCTAAAGCTTTAAACCATTTGATAGCCATTGTTTATTTATATTTACCTTTAAGAGCGGATGGTTTAAATTATGGTTCCATTCTAAGTTATTCGAAAATAAAACTATTTTCACTAAAACCCCACTGTTATTTTATATATATATATGTTTTAACTCTATTTAAGTGTATAAACCTTTGAATTAAATATATAGAACTTGTTTGGATACACATTTTTAGTTTTTAAATTAAATAATACCATACAGTCCACTGAGCTATATATTTACCAATGTGCTTTATTGCTTTGTGATATCTTTAGATACACTTTTTTTCATTAAATTTTTCCCCCCAAATTTGGTCATTCTTTGAACGGATAATCTTTCAATCGGAGCACAATCATCGTTAAAGTCCTAATTTCCCCAAAACTTTATGTGTCTAGTTATTTTGTTTGAAATGGGATTTTATAGAATTAATTAATTCTTTTAATCTAGGACATAATAGTTCATAAAAAAATACACTTACCCCATTATTTCATAATAATATATAAACAATTTAGTTGAAATTTGATGAAAAAATTATAATAGGTTCTTGGGTGAGCTTGGAAGGCCATTTTAAAACATTAGCTATGGATTATATCTGTTTAAACGAACAATCTTTACTATATTGGACATTGAGCGGAGGAATTTGAACTTAGGTGAACATTATTTATCAAATAAACCATCAAATTTTACGTCAAATAAGTCAGTGTTTTATTTTAATTTTCATTTCACATGGTTTACAAAATGTTTGATTTAAAATAAATAAAAAACAAATCTGTAAATATTATAGAACATGATGACTGTATATATTTCAGGTATAGTCAAAATAAATATACTAAGGGGATTAACCAACATTCATGGAGCTGTAAATAATATTAGCACTTTGTTCCTAATATAACTTGACAAATAAATATGTAATGTAGTTGAAAGATGGTTCAAACATATATCTTATACACCTTTTATTTCTTCGCCATTTTTTATAGTTGGATTATAATGTTTTATATGATACGAAGGGCTTAATAAATATATACTACTGGATGAATAAATTAGGTATCTACTTTTGAATAGGATTACATTTAAAAAATATGTTTTTAAGTTATTGTGGCTCACTGAATTATAATGAATAAATGCAGAGTAGTAAACATATTATTTGTATAATTTAAAAGTAAGCCATAAAATATATAAAACATTAGTAGGTCATTTTAAACATTCCGTTCCACATCTCGGCAAGATTAACGTGAAGCTCCATGGCATCAAGATATTTTAAGGACTGATGAATCATCTATTTTTCCCCCTTACCTCTCACCTTCTAACAAATAGCTCTAAGCATTGTCAAAGAAATAACCTGAATACTTTCAACACTCTGGTAATTTTTCAATACTTTTAATAAAAATAGACTTTTACCAACATAGCTGTTAATGACTCATTTTTCCCCTTTACTATATGTTAGTATTACAAAAAGTAAGGAAACCACTATACATTTCCCCTATGTTATAAAATAATTGTTATTTACTGCTTTAAGAGAGGAAAGATTCTTTTTTAGTTTGGTATTTGATCAAATATGTAGTAATAAGTAAATATTTGTAGTTCAGTGAATGTAATATAATAGGATATTATCTAAAAAAAATGATATTGGGCATATTTAAGTGCTTTAACTAGATTTTATAAATTAATAAGACATATAATTTTTAAAACACCTATATATCCTTCTTAAGAATAGATAATTTTTATAATATTACATATTATACAATTATATTTATTATGTCATTTAACGTACTCTTTATAAACAAGTTAGTCAGCACACAACTTACAAATTATCTTAACATTTGAATTCACACCCTATATTATAGCCTATGTCATGTACACAATACACAGCCGCCTCTGGTCTAGTGGTCGGAATTCCAGTCTAAATATCCAGATGTCCCGGGTTCAATCTCCATCATCTTCAAAATTTATCTGTGAAACAGTGGCTCTGGAATTTGGTCAAACGCAGACTCGTGAGGACAAATAAAGAGCTACTTGAATAAATAGTTAGTAGTCCTGGTCTAGAAAACCGAGATTGACCGCAGAAGGAGTCATTATGGGCACATGACCTCCTATGTACGCAAATGTTAGCACTACGTCACGTCACGTCACGGCGTCAGATTGGTTGGTAGAGCATACTTGCGCTCTAACACCAGGTTTTTTTAATACTCAAAACCAGCGTGTACTTGAGAAAATATGTGCAGAAAGTCTTACTACCCATTCAAGATACACGAGTATTTAAATTTATTGGATATTGATGAGTAATGAGGATATCTAACCATATTTACGTTTAGGAAGACTGCAAAACAATTTAAGTTAAAAAGTACACTCAATAAAGTTGACGAGAATTCAAACACAGATCTCTTTGTCTCTGGCAGTCCGTTCTATTGTGAGAGGCACACCATAAACAATGTGACCTCCAATGGCAGTGACGTCTCACAATTCAGCCTTGTGAGACGAATCCATAGAAATTTAAATGAATCTATTACTTACCTGGCTCAAACTATGGATACCTAGGCCCACAATAAATGTTTTTTTAACTTCTCACGGCAGACCTATACTTTGTAGATAGGCTTAAAAATGTGTAGGAGTTTGACACTCATAGGTCACCCTTGAGACGGCCCAATCTAACAACTAGAAACTATGCCTGGTTCCAAATCCACTCAAATTCCCATCTATTTATTGGTTTCCTACCTGTCTTATTTCTCATGTTTTTATGTTTTTTTAATTATCTTGAAGTTAGATAAACGCTAATGATTTATCCTACATACATTTGAAACTTCTTATAAAACAATCTATCAATCTCTTGGACTAAACAGAATTAAGTGTAAAAAAAAAGATTTAGATTTTTATTTTCAATTTTCAACTGCCCGCTCTTCCTAAAAACCCTTATTATGTATTGTACATGAAGTTTGCAACATTTTGCACTTAATTTAGTAAAATATTTGCTAAAATTGGCATATATATCTCAAATGCTACGGACAACACTTAGGTTATTGCTATGTTCTCAACAAAAAGGTTAGGTTTAGGTTTTTAATATCCTCCTTTAAACTATATATAGCAAGTATATTTACTATAGAAACTAATTACTATAAGTAGTCAAATTATGTTTTATTTTAAAGGTAAATTTAAAAATTACAAGATATATAAATAATACTGAAGTCAAAGCGTTAATTAAAATAAGTTTTGTGCAATCTTAGGGTGTCGGGGGATTCGCGGATACGGACCACACAGCTATGTGGCAAATAATTTAAGTATAAACTACTTTCGGGTAGAAGTGTGTCGGTTCCTTACATTTCGGAGAAAATTTCATTAAAGTACTAAACAACTATGGTTCAATAAGTGTGTTATTCATATATGGAGAGAGTGAGGTAAGGTGGAAACACAACTAAGGCGTAGTAAAGAGAGTGATAGAGGTGATGAAGTACACACACGTATAGTACTGGAATATGGGTATATCGGACAGATTAAATATGTTTCAGTGGTCTGAGGTGCGTGGCAAGGGGACTGGTTGAATGATACCAGCACAGTGCTTAGATGCAGGACGAGCTCGTTGTTTGATCACTAGATTTGGAAGAAGCTGTACTAACTGCTATTCAATTAGCACCAGCACGTAGCACACGTGACATTGCACGGGATACGAACGTGTCAAGGTTAGTGGTATACCAGGCTATGCATTATGAGAGAAACCACACATTCCATAATGTTACAAAGCAGCATATGCTTCCAGTTGATCTTCCTTGCCGGGCACTGTTCTTCCAATGGTTTCTACAATATCATAGGGTGGATCAGAATGTTAATTGGTCCCAGACAGTAAACAGATGAATAGTAATCTACACATGAGGGTAGGACTAGTCCCCATAACAACCACCTGTGGACACCTTCTAACCCGAAAGCTAATCGAGTTCGTACTGATATACAATGATCCGGTGTCAACGTATTGGCCGGTATTGTTTGAAATACACTCGTGGGTCCCTATTTGCTGTCAGATCGCCTGAATTCTTCCCTCACACGGTCTTACCGGCGCTGCTCAAGGTCGTCCTGCATGTGTGGCAGAGGATGTGGTTTCAGTGTGATGGTACCTCAGCTCACTCTTAGCAGTAGTGAACCGACTGTTACATGATAGCTTCCAGAGGTTTACTGGCTGTGGTGGGCCTGTGGAATGGCCCGACTGTTACATGATAGCTTCCAGAGGTTTACTGGCTGTGGTGAGGTCTGTGGAATGGCCCGACTGTTACATGATAGCTTCCAGAGGTTTACTGGCTGTGGTGGGCCTGTGGAATGGCCACCAAGGTCACTGGACCTCGACCCACTGGAATACTAACTTTGGGGTAGCCTGAAGGCACTGCTTTACACCACCCAATGACCCATCGCAGTCACTCGAGGACATTGTGGCACGGTTACATGAGGCTACTACGACGGTTGACGTCCTCGTACTACGTGCGACATGTGAAGCAATTTAATGCTATGAATGGAGAAAGCTTCAAACACCTCTTGAGAAGGTTCACAAATATTGCTGCTGATTCAACCTTTTGTAGCTAAATTGGAGTAAAGAGCGTGTTTTTTTCAATATTTTCATGTATTCTTCAAAACGTAATGGTTTAACACATTTTTACGCTAGAGTAATTTATACTTTGGTTCACTTACACAATCGTGTGGTACTGTCCGTATCATAGAACTATCCGACGGCCTGAGTATATATGGCTGTTTATATAATATCTTATTTATATGTAGCTATAGATATATGTATATTTATAATTAAAAAGGGGTTCACTGAATTGACGTTTTTGTTTAGTGGTAAAGTTATTCACTTTACCATGTTTCTTCTACTTTTTTTAAAATTATTCTAATTGCTCGCGTGTTTAAGAGGATCAGCTGCTACTCACACGATCACTTAGCTTAACATTAGCTCATATTTATATACCTCCCATTTCTTACTACTGTCTGGGCAACACGTATTTTATCCACGCCAATAAGGTAAGGATGTAGATGGTGGAATATAAAATGTATGCACCAAAATTCTCATTTAGGAAACGTGGGAAACAATTTAGTAGAAAACACTCAGTACACAAAGCTAGAATTCGAGCTTTGACCTATCCATTATTGGACTACCAGACAAGATGGGCTATATATTTAAGTCCACGTGCACACCAGTAATAATACTGATTGTTGATCTAATATTAATTTAATACTAAGCTACTACTTATATATTTAAATTGTTTGTTTTTGCGCCCGAATTTTTAGGACCCAAAAGCATGAAGCAAAGTTTTAACCTTATATATTTTTGAAGATAAATTAGTCCTTAGTGGTGATGCCTATTAAGTTTGCACGACTTAATTATTGCTAAACTTCTTACCACTAAACTTGCTATTCGAAGCTTACACTAGCATGGTAAGCTACGAATACAGTCTTGGTAGTGGAAGTTTTAAGGAAATAAATCATGGTTCATATATAGAGAGAATTTAAAAGACCCTTATGAAGATACCCGCTCCCAGTTCACACTTTTCTGGTAAGATATCAATTTAAATAGAACGAACCATGCATTTATCAAAAGATTCTCCTTCCTAATACAATAACCATTCATTACTAAGGAGCGACTTTTTTTTTTCTAGCACCACGTCTTACTACTCGTTCGGGCTGTACACCTATGTACTAATTACACTAATAGGTTAGGGATTAGGGATGTTTAGTTTAGAAGAATTGCACCCAAATTTTGCGGGGAGGTTGAGTGGAAAACTATTTGGTAAAAATCATCTTAAGTGCACCCGAATAGTATGGAACCCCGATCCTCCTGTCTTCAGCAGTCTATTCCAACACAAGGCCAGCGTGTGTAGACCACGTGGCCAACGAAGCAGGTCGTGACATTTTTGTGTCACTAGTTGCCAACATTCTCAAGCACCAAATTTGTAAAAACACCCCAAGTATTAATTTTTGTATTGTAACTTCAATAACATTTAAAAGCCTATAAAGCTTTATAACTGTCTTGTCTACAAGAGAACAATATATTTTGATAGCTAGATTAAGAACAATTTAAATGGTACATAATAGCTATAAAGACTAAATTGTTTTAACGTGTATCTAATGGGGATATAGATTTATCTTAATCGGCGACTCTCTCACACACCTGTAATGTACGTGTAAAGTATAACCTTAACGGTGACCTGGCGGTCTAGGGGTAAGGTGTCAGACTTCTTAGCTGGCGTCCGGGGTTCAATCCTCGGTCCCGGCACAGATTTATCTGATAACCAAACTCTTCCTTCACCTCTGACAAGACATCTTGTGAATGTGTGGAATGCCAGGCCTCCACCGTGGTTCGGATCCCACGTTAAACTGTAGGTGCTCCATTTCATCTTACAATCACCCTACCATTGCACATTAGCGTAAGTGCGTATAATCCGAACGGGTAGTAAGACGCGGTGCTAATAATAATAATAATAATAATATAACCTTAACTCACATTATTAAGTGGGCGCGGTGAAGTGTAGCTCATGCGCAACCCAAAATTCTCCAAAAGTTTGTTATTCAGTCTCTTTTGTGGAAATGCTTGTCAATATGACTTCTATTATAAGTTTGACAAGCGTGAGTCCAGAATACTATCCCACTTTATGAATTGACTGTAACTTGTAACATATCGTGGAATATTCTCCTCTTAGTTTTCACTGTTAAAAGCGATAACCCTGGATACTTACACGCCTCACCACTAGGCTGGCTCTTTGAGACATTGCGCCATATACAATTATGCTCATAAACATCCGAGATATGTTGGTTTCAGTCCCTGTAGTATGGTAATTATATCTTGATGCTCTGTGAAAGCAGTCAGACAACGAGACATTTTTTATGAACAAGAGTTTTAAACGTGCAGTTACTAAACTAACAGATAACATCAGCTAGTTATTTACGAATCAATTTAGCACTTTAACCACCTGAGACGGTGACTACATTGACTAAGGCATAACCACTTCCCAAACAATTAATACACTGATAGCAGATGAAGGGGAGGTTAGGTTTGGAAGGTTTGCAAGGTGTACTGAGGATGATTTTCCTAAGTAACTACCCGCTTTCCTTCATAGAAAAATGGTGGAATTGAAAAATGTGCTATAGATTCAGTTCTCAAACGGTGTAAAGCTTCACTATCATAGTTTTGACTGGATTGTTTGTGACAGGGAGGTTGGATATTGAATCCCAGCTAAGTTTACTGAAGTGGTTCTATCCTTAATGGCTTTTACTCTTAGTTCTACCTTTATTTTGCATACCTCATAGGTGTATATATAGTCAGGGCAGGGCAGGAAGTAAGACTACGTACACAAAATAAACTTCAATAAATATGTAGATACTAAGAGAATGTACAGGAGGTTTTGTGGAGTCATTAAACATATCATGTTCAAACGCATAAAACAAACATTAATTTTTAATAAAATGTATATATTAATTTTTTCTACAACAAAACAATATATTATTATAAATCACACGAGTAAAAATTTGCAGTCAAGTACTGAAGTACACAGTCAATAGAAAACTAATTCGTCTTCTTAAAATTTCTTTATCTCACACGCAAACATAAAAAGTCAACGAAAACACACCCACACGCACACCCATATCACCCTCCCTTCCTTCCTCCCCGTGCACCTCCTATTAATCTATCACTCAGTCACCCATCCCTTGACGCCCCCTCACTCCCCTACCCCAAAACTCCTAGCCACCCATTCAATGCTCGCGTTTTTGCCCCAACTCGCCTTGTCTTGTGTATTTTTCCCTCCCTTTCAGTTGGAAGCGCTGCGCCCCTCTTCGCAAAAACTTAGCAAGGAGGGGGCTGGGGGAGACAGGGTAGGGGGCCGCATGAAGTTCTGTCGCTGACATGGACAAGGCACAGTCCTGATGTTGTACACTCCTCTTCAAGACCATCACAACACCGGTCGGTCCACGGTCTTCGCGCCCTCAAACCGGCAAACGTGCCACGACAGTGCGGGCAGAGCGGGAAGAACGCGTATTAAATTATGACACCCCCCACACACTTCGATCTTTTAATAGTTGATTAAATAGGGGAAAGTGTAACGAACTATCACGAAATAATGAGTGAACTAGCTACTATGAAAGTTACTAAACATAATATGTTTGATTTGTGCACCACGCCTTATTCCCATCTGGGATGTCTGCATATTTACTTTATTGGTAATGGAATGAGGATATATAGACTAGCTATTTTTTGTGAAGAAAAATTTAAAAGCCAATTAGGGAAAGCTATCTCCGAGAAACCCTATAGGGATTAAAACTCCATCCCCGTTCAAGGTAATTTGGAATATTGCAAGAGTAATACCACCATTCGACTATCGATGTGGATTCTACACACATTCACTAGGTCATTGTCGTAATTACTGTTGTATTACCAACGAGAATAAGAATCCTTTGGGAAAACATAGTTGAAAACTGTGACAAGCGCTACTACCAAACTACGAACAAGTTTTAATGATGGGTGCTTGTTTTACTAATATTTGCCATGATAGATGATTGTTTACACTTTACAGATTGGTTTTTAATTGCCGGGTTCAGGTTATACACATATACGGTAGTGACTCTAATGGAATATTGTAATTTATAAGCCATTTCCCAGCCCCTATTTTTATTATCTTTGAATAATTTTCATTTTTCAGTAACCAATTTAACACTTTAAAATTCATATATATATATATATATTTATTTGATTTTATTAAATGGTCTATAGACGTACTTGCCAAATTTCAATTTAAGCAACACCATAAAGTAGTGTTCTATATTAGTTGTATCATTTCTAGGTTCATCCATTTCCTGGGCCTTAATTTCTAAACTCGATATGTTAAGACTTCATTCGACTATACGAAGGTTAATTGACTTACATCCCAAGCCTAGATTTTATATAACTTCTAATGAATTTTCTATTAGATTTTGGAATCATAGAGGACAACCCTAATACATTAATTATTACTGTTTCTTCATGTTAAAAGCTAATGATAAAACCTCCATCGATGTTTGGGGTGCCAAATTGCAATATTTTACCACTATGCAAAGTAATTTACTATTCAAGTTTGTGTGAAGGGTTATCAGCACTTGTAATCTCATCAATTATCTCAAGATTAATTTGTATGCTTTCGCGAGGACACCTGTAGGATTCAAACTCTGGATATTCAAGAGGTGATGTAACATTTAGTACACATTTCAGGCCTCTATTAAGCTTGCTTCACAATGGATTATATTGGAATGGAAACTACACGTCTGAATGGAATGGAAAACTCACATCTGATTGGAATGTAGACTTCACATCTGATTAGAATGTTAACTTAACGTCCGATCGGAACAGATTAAATCGGTTTCCCAAGGAGACAATAATTTGACGCATTATGAACCTATGGACGACGGGCATGCATCCTCAGGACTGAACAAATGGATCAGCCCCTAAACTTGCTGTCAGTAAATATTTCAACTGACATGAATTCCAAACCAATGTGCGAACAAAACTAAACTCCCTTCATGGGCTTCCTATTTCGACAATTCTGATCTGTTTCAGTTTTCACCAAGCTTTATTGATTACTTTTCATGCTCTGAGAATTTATGGCTGTTCAGGCTACATGCATGTTAACACTAATGAGGTGGGAATGAATTATAGGAAATATACCTGCATTTGTGTAGAGGGAGAGTTATAAAACACTTAGAAAACACACCTCAGCACACCAAGCCAATATTTGAACTAAGACCTCCCAGTCACTGGTATACCAGCCAAGACTAGATGCACGCCCTTGCGTGGCTCAATGGCTGACATTATCTAAAAGTGTGTATGTTTAACTGAAGTGTATGCACAACATAGTCTAAAAGTGTGTATGTTTAACTGAAGTGTATGCACAACATAGTCTAAAAGTGTGTATGTTTAACTCAAGTGTATGCACAACATAGTCTAAAAGTGTGTATGTTTAAACTGAAGTGTATTTACAACTTAATCTAAAAGTTTTATGTTTCATTGAAGTATGTGCACAACTAATCTAAGAGTTTACTAAGTTAAACTGAAGTGTATTTACAACATAATCTAAAGATTTGTAAGTTTAACTGAAATGTATGCACTAGCTATTAATATATAATACAATTTCAGGTGACATTTCATCAAAAATGTGCTTATCATATAATTACTTACAAGTATTAAAAATTGAGCTCAGGAATATTGTTTTAGGTTACATTGTTTGATTTCACCTTCAATGGTATACTATAAGAGCGTGACAGTCTTCATTGCATTTAGAAGTAGGCTCATATGAACAAATATATATGTAATTATCAAAGGATGGGTCTGAAGTGTGTTTCGTGGGTAAATATGGCTTTTAAGGTAATATCATTATTACTGGAAAAGCTTGGCACTTTTATTTTACAATTTTCAAGGTGTTTTAGGATGCTACAGTAATACTGATAAACTTTTGGACTTTAACATTTATACACTATTTATAAAAATTATATTCAATCGACTTGATATAAATATAATAAATTATAGGGCAGTATAAATATATATGATAACATATTCAAAGTAAAACAGAACAGGTTTTATTAAAAAAAACTTAAGCACGATTTTTATTTTACTTTACAATTTAGTTTGCTAATAAAAACATTAAATACAAATTAAATTGAATAAAAATTAATTTTATTCTACTAATAATTTTAGAAAAATAATAAATACCCTTATAATATTGTTTATTTTATTTAATCATTTCCTCATGATGGATATTATACGTCTTAATCTGACCTGAAAAATAGAATGCATATTTTATTTGGTTATAATATTATTTAGTAGTATAATAGAATCATCGTGTATGAAAACTTCTCTACATTTCAGAGTAGAGGGAATTTAAAGCCATCATATAAAACAAGGAGTTTATAACCATAAAAAGAAAACTTCTCACTAAACGATAGAATTATATGCCAATGTTTGTTAAGTGATCACTTAAATAATCCACAATAAACAAGCCTAAAAAAAATGACGAGCCATAATGGAAATTTCCTTTTCAATGCATATAGATGAAAATACTATTCTCTCATAATAAAAATAATAATAATAATAATAATACAACCAATTAATTAGCATTTGTTTATCATGTGGCATGAAAACGAACAATTTCTAGTTCATTTTCTAAAGAGATATTTAACGTTCATTTTCTGAACTGACTGATTATATCAGCTCAAGAAGGCTTAATCCCACATTAACACCAATGATAGATTATTCGTACAAGCTAGGTATCAAACTCCGGCACCCTCCAGCTCAATAGAAAAACAAGCTACCGTCAGAGTTATTAGACCGGACTATTGTTTTGTTAAAATGCACAGTAGTATTGTCTAATAGAATATTGAAAAAGGATTTATAAGAAAATAGAATAGTTACTCTGATATTTCTAAAGTACGAAACCATTTTATAACACTATCCCAAAATGTAACCGCTTTGAACCAGCTCCCAATCGCCTCAGTTCGGCTCGTGGTCGAGGACGTCAACCTCGTCTGGTCTGGTTTACCAGTAGCTTAGAGGTCAAAGTTAAAAGCCCAGTTTGGTATACTAAGCGTGGTTTTATATCAATCCGCTATAAGTGTGGAGGGGGAGAAGGAGTTGCACTGAATTCGCTATACCTCACGTGGCCATGATAATTCGGTTGCTATTACAATATTTTTTTTCGCCGCATCATTGTAACCGTTCCGGTTGTACGCATACATTAAATACATAAGGCGGCTAGGGGATGATGAAAGTAGATTTTCAAAGGAAATGTTGCCATATTTGCATGAATGGAGAGTGTAAAAGATATCAAGGAAAAATCACCCTCAGTACATCTGACCGGGATTTGAACTCCTATTTCCCCAACACCAACAATTCAGTCTAACTCGAGAGTGCAACTACCGATGCATATTATCCTTACCAAACTTATTATATTTACATTATGATTCTATCAATAATAACTCTGGGGTGACCTGGCGGTCTAGGGGTAAGGTGTCTGACTTCTATGCTGGCGGCCGGGGTTCAATCCTCAGTCCCGGCACAGATTTATCTGATTACCAAACCCTTCCTTCACCTCTGACAAGACATCTTGTGAATGTGAGGAATGCCAGGCCTCCACCGTGGTTCGGATTCCACGTTAAACTGTAGGTCCTTCATTTCATCTAACAATCACCCTACCATTACACATTAGCGTAAGTGCGTATAACCCGAACGGGTAGTAAGACGTGGTGCTAATAATAACTGAGCTATGGTGTCAGACTATCTCTCACAATGAACGGCGGGAAATTGTCAAATACATCCTAACCCTCTTAGATGGCCCAAGGCCGCGCATGGGGCATTTAATTGCAAATTTACTTAATTTATAAGTTTAGTTTCGATACGATAACATCTTTAAGACCGTTATCATTCAGAGTTGTTCGTTACGATTCTCCAAGTGTGCATCCTGTATAGCGTTACAGTTGGTAAGGTTTATTTATAACCTATATCCATTTATAACGAAAATAAACTAACGATTTCAAGAATATAGCGTTTCATATTTAAATAGATTTGTAAAATTCCTAGCTTCACCTACAAAAATATCATGTCTTATAGACAAACGTAGTACCGATAACAGTAAAAATGTATAATAAGCACAAACTATTTACTTAATTTTTATATAGC
Organism: Timema poppense; assembly: GCA_902141375.1. Lineage (NCBI taxonomy): Eukaryota > Metazoa > Arthropoda > Insecta > Phasmatodea > Timematidae > Timema > Timema poppense. Next base: position 127,526 of record CABFOV010000209.1, read on the forward strand.
TCATAAATTATTTTAGTAGTATAATTTTTTTTATAAATCAAACTCCTGTTATTAGATGAATACGACCTGTGATGAAAAATATCATATTTTATAGAAAAAATAATATATACATCAATAAAAATGTAAAATTCAAACCAATTTCTATCTTCATTATTCATTCTGCAGTCCAGTGTAGGATTAGGAGCAAAAAATCGAGCTTGAATCACTATTCCGCGGTTTGGGTAGGGATTTACAGAGCATGGATAGATTTTTCTGTACATCGTCTGAAACTCTGTTACTCTGATTGTACTTTTACCTTTTCGGTATTTTTTTTAGCACCGCGTCCTACTACCAGTTCAGGATATACGCTTATATTCGAATAACGCTAATGGTTTTAGGTATGAGAATGGATACCTGCATTTGCGTAGAGGGAGAGTATAAAACTAATATTGGTAAAACACCCTAGTACACCCAGCCGAAATTCAAACCTTTATTTGGCCGTCATCGGCAGTCTAGTCTACTGTGAGAGTGACGCTTTAGACCATACGACCACCTAAGCGGGTGGTTTTCTAGTAGACGTGAAATATATTTATAATCCTAAAACAAGTTTTTACATCTTATAGAGATGTGTGTAAACATGAACAATCTGATTACACAAATATACACATAACCATTTATTTCGAGGCAATTATTTAATAATAGCTATGTTATCTGTATAGAACTAGCTATGTTTCCAATCTGTGATAACATCCCATGAGAGACAATCCCTAACCTAGGGGATCAACAAAAGATTGAGTGATTCTTAAAGGCGCGTCAAGGTAATAAAAGTAGTCTAGCTAAATCTCAAACGTTGCTTGCATGATATCAATATGAATTTTAATAGAGCGAACTTTTATTCAGGCATTTTAATTCCTAGAAATAGCTATATCTCACTTTGTTGGATATTCGGACTAAACGTAAAACCCCCAGACTAGAACAGAACCATGAACAGAACAACCAACACGAACATGTTCACGAAAATAGTGGAATGTTTTCCAAACAGAACATTTGGAACATAAATGTGTTCGTTGTTCTGTTCGGCACCAATCAAACAGTGGTCGGATTTTGCCCGTCACGTTGAAAGATGTTCATGTTTGGTCCTGTTCTAGTCTGGAGGGAACATTTTCCCGAATATACTGCCACTGGCCGGAAAAAACCATCGGCTGAACATTTGTCTTTTTTTTGTTGTTTGATAGTAATGAATGAATATTTATTCTACCACTGGTACTTGCACACGCTTACCCCTCGCACCACCGATATCGAATCGCAAGTGAGCTAGACGGAATAAGTTATGTAGTTACCAACTATGGGGACACGTTGCACACATGTTATGTTCATATCTGGGTATTCAGCCACAGAAAACCAAGAAACTAGCATGTCCATGGAAATGTTCGTGTTGGTTGTTCTGTTCTAGTCTGGGCGCGGCTTAAGTTTACACTCTATGGGTGTGAAACGTGGTCTATTATCTACATGACAAAAAAAAAATTAGGGTGATTGAAAACAAGGATCTAAGGAAGATACTTAGTCCAAAAAGGGATGAGCCTACTGGGGAGTGTGTGACGCTACGTAATGATGAGTTACATACTCTGTACTCATAGCAAGAGATTGTAAGTATAATCAATTCTCGCAGAATACGGGGGACAGGACAGGCAGCGCAAATGGAAGATTTTAGAACCTCTTTCTAGGAACCGACTTGTAAACCCAATAGGAAGAAACCATTTGGAAGACCTAAACGCAAATGGGAGGACAACATTAGAATATACCTGAAAAATTTAGGTTTTAATCAAGTGGACTGGATGGAACTAACTCGGGATAGGGTGTAATGAGGTGAACTGGATATAACTAAATTGTGATAGGGTGGAATGAGGGGACTGGTTAGAACTAACTCAAGATAAGGATAGGGTGTAATGAGGGGGACTGGATAGAACTAACTTGTGATAGGGTGGAATGAGGGGACTGGTTAGAACTAACTCAAGAATAAGGATAGGGTGTAATGAGGTGGACTGGATATAACTAACTTGTGATAGGGTGGAATGAGGGGACTGGTTAGAACTAACTCAAGATAGGGATAGGGTGTAATGAGGGGGACTGGATAGAACTAACTTGTGATAGGGATAGGGTGTAATGAGGGGGACTGGATAGAACTAACTTGTGATAGGGTGGAATGAGGGGACTGGTTAGAACTAACTCAAGATAGGGATAGGGTGTAATGAGGGGACTGGTTAGAACTAACTCAAGATAAGGAAAGGGTGTAATGAGGGGGACTGGATAGAGCTAACTCAAGATAAGGATAGGGTGTAATGAGGGGGACTGGATATAACTAACTTGTGATAGGGTGGAATGAGGGGACTGGTTAGAACAAACTCAAGATAAGGATAGGGTGTAATGAGGGGGACTGGATAGAACAAACTCAAGATAAGTATAGGGTGTAATGAGGGGGACTGGATAGAACTAACTAAGGATAGGGATAGGGTGTAATGAGGGGGACTGGATAGAACAAACTCAAGATAAGGATAGGTGGCGTACTTTAGTAAGTGTGATAATGAATTTGGAGTTCCTAATACAAAAGAGTAAGTAATTAATATCTTAGCGTATAACCCGAACGGTTAGTAAGACGCGGTGATAAATTTAAAAAAATAAGATATACACTCTCTCTATGCATCTGTTCATTCCGCGTAGCCATAGAGGTGGATTTTTATTGATGAAGGAATTATCATTATTATTATTATTATTATTATTGCATTATATATATTTCTGGTAGTCAAGTGATTAGTGTTAAAACTGGTATAGGTGTAATCAGGTGTTGTTTCCTATATACATTTTCAATATCTCGATGAAGGGATGTGTAAACCACCATGTAAACTCACGTGTGAAAATCCACGCCAAATGTATTTAGACAAATTATTATACCTCACCTCACTGTCAATAGAAATCCTGTTTATTTAGAGAACAATTCCTTACACTAGATACCAACCTTGCGGAAACAATGGTCTCTTACGAAGCATAATTACTATAGCGCTGAGAAGCATTTAAGATTTTCACAAATCTCGCATCTTAAGTTATCTCAAAATATGGCAGGGATCAAAGTTATTTAAAGTGTCCCTTGAGAATCGGTAATATTATATATTAATATACATAATATATACAAAATATTTAAAAGTGTTGGATCAGATAATTTTTAACATCATTTAAAGTGCTCTGTCCCATTTTTGTTATTTGGGTAAATGGCGAGGAACATATATCTAGCCTTCTTTAAACAACTAAAATCATTTTTAGTAGGCTAACAATAATATTTTTTAAGATAAGTGTAGAATTTTTGAGCTATTTTTAATCTTCCGAACTGTTATTCTCATTTAAAAAATTTGGTGTGTGTACTTATGTACGCGCGTGAGATGTTATACTTCTTTGGCATCATTAAATAATTTAATAATATTTAGTATTAATTATGTTAAATAAAAATATTTTAATTTATATCAATAAATAATACTTACGGATAGTTAACCTCAATTATATTGGAGCACTTGAAAAAGTCTATAAGCACAATTTTTTTCACTAATATTTACCAATAGTAAACAATATTAATCAAAATATTCAATTTAAATCACTACTGAATATAATTTATTAGCACATATATAATTCGCACTTGTATGAAACTAAAACACGTGCTGTGAATGTAGAAACATGTGGATAAATATTATATATATGAAAACATTGATCAGAGGCGACGAGCCTACCAACATGCGCGACATAATTTATTAGCACATATATAATTCGCACTTGTATGAAACTAAAACACGTGCTGTGAATGTAGAAACTAGAAACATGTGGATAAATATTATATATATGAAAACAGTGATCAGAGGCGACGAGCCTACCAACATGCGCGACTAACAGAGGTTCTATTTCTATTTTGTTGGTAGATTTTTTTTTCGAGACTTAATGAGTGGTTTAGCTTCAACCTGTTACTTTTGTGTTACAGTGATGCGTGCGCATCTTAAAATTTCACTTTCATCATTTTTTCATAACGCGCCTAAAGAAGTATAACTTCAAAAAAACGTATACATAGGATGTGTCCCTTCAATTAAATTACGTCCCTTAGTTGATCAATAGAGAAATTTCTATCTCACGTTTAAATTTATGCAATAAAGTATTAGACTCCTTTTGATGATAAATATTTTAAAAACTAATAATATAATAACTCATGTAAACAATTTTTTATGTTTTGGATATAGGGCATGAATGATAAAAGATTTTGGTTTCTTAATTCAAAAATATATTTTTCACGAATTTTATTTTCATACAGTTAATCCATTGAAAAATGTCCAGAATATTAAATATATTGGTAATTTTTGCTTTAAATATGTAAGCCTTAAATATATTTATGTTCGCAAAATAGATTAAATACCCTTACTTAGATTGACATACAAAGTCGGAATAAGGAAAATTTACTTAGAAGTTAGAAAAAACACGTCCCTTAAAACAAATGAACTTACATAACTTACTGTCAGTAACTTTGAGTATAATAGAAACCGGTCAAATAATAATAATTTTTTAGATTATAATATAATTTATTTAAAAGATTGCTTGGACTGATCGTAGTTAAACAATGAACTTTTTTTTTTTTGCAATTTTGTATGAAAACTTCTCAAAATTCAAGGTGTTGTTCAAAGGCTATATGAACAATTGTAAGAATACTAATCTCTTTCAAAGGATTTGTTAATTTTGATAATAAGTGAACTTTAAATCTAAAAAAAAATTAGAAATCACTCATTTGCGAGCATAATGATAGAACTCACAACATTTTTTTTTTTTCAGAAAACGAGTTTGAATGTTTTGAATCAATAAAATGTCTGTTGACCTTAGTGCTCTTGGGGTAAAGTATTCACCTCCAGACTTGATTACTGTGAGTTCAAACCCAGCCAAGGTCAACATATTTTTTCTATTGATAAAAATCCTTAAACAAATTCCTTCGAAGGTGAGGTAAAGTCACCGTCCCTATGTCGATTGTGGCATGTAGAATAACCCTGGAAGGTATATTAAAATACCTTTACCGTAAAATTGGTAAGGTCTTTCATGTGTTCTCATAGAGACTTCTTCTGCAAATATAATCAATCGGTTCAGAAAGTACAGGTAAAATATTTCAGATAAAAAATTCTCAAGTCTCTTTTAAAAATCGCTATTTAGAATGGGAACTGATTTAATTTTTGTTAAAGTCTGATTAGCTGTTCATTAATTACATAAAGTTCTCATTTGTATAAAAATCCACACCCTAAAAGCAACCCTTTTTTACTTATGACATTCTTCTACGAAATTTTCTTTTCAACTGCAAATTATTTTATGTTATGTTATGTTATTGTTGTAAGAAAAAGTCAAATATAATTTTTTTAGCTTTGAATAATTAGAAATTGTATCGTTATAAAAAATATGTTTAAGCTTGTTAATTTTTAATCACTCATGAAGATGAAATTATGGTTAAAAAATCGATCTAATTAAAAATAATGAAAATAGGATAAACTAACTTTATTTACAGAAAACAGAAAATGTTCAAACAAACATACAATCCTACAATATCAATTCGTAAACACCTTTATACGTTTTTAAAATAGAAAAGTATTTAAAAATTCAAAGAAAAATTTAGTTAACTACACGTATTTACTTGTTTTAATATCATAAAATCTAATCTTGAGTAAAATATATTTATTTTGTGACACAGAAACGTGATTTATTGTATTTGAGACATTCTATTTTTCAAATATATTTTGAGGTGACATACTTGTTATATAAATATTTTCACCTTGCAAGGTGAGCTACTGAGCTACTGTCTATGTGAGAGATCCAAGGTAATTCTGGTTAATAAAAGCATATATATAATGCATGTGTGAAGTATCTGAAATATGAAAAATAAGTGAACTATTTAAACTAGTTATTCAACTATGTCCTGTATTGAACTGGACTTTCCCTTAAATGACAAATATTGTTGGGGACGTGTCCCCTTCGACCCCCCTCCACCCCCCCGTACCAGTCCCGTCCTTGTTTTTGGCAGTTTATTTACTCCAATCTTTACTCTCAATCTCTGAAATTCCTACTGAGCCATTAATAATCATAGTTCTGAGGGTAAAATATTTATTTTAATATAAATACGTCATCGCCCTAGCCGATACATTGAATATGTAGCAATATAAAACGTACAAAAGAAGCTATATCAATATCGTTTATCTGAAACCATAAAAATAACGTATTAGTAGGAAAGTCCATCAAAAAGATTAAATTTGTAAAGGGTTATCCATGTTTAGAATACTATTATATAATTAAGAATGCAACCAATAAAGCAACAGCCCATTATTCACATAGTTTATATAGACGATTATATAATAAGTTTTACCTAGTACGTATTAAAGAAAATGTGTGCTCAAGGTATGAATTGTTGTGGAATCCATTCTAAATCGAGAGTGACACTATCACTGATGCGGGGTTTGTTAATAAAAGTAAAATTTAAGATAAGTATCATAACAAAAGTATTAAATCTTTTAGATAAAAAAAAAATCTTACATCAATATTCATATTTTTATAATCGTAGAGAGTAGAAGATTCCTACATATATTATCTATTAAATATATTTATCATCTTAATAAACCAAGTAGTTCTATTATTTATGTTGGTTATTCTAATGGAAATAAATTAAATTTATAATGATTGCTATTTTAAAGTATTTTCCAACACTAAAATTATATTCCTACATTTCTATAAATAAATATAAAATAAGATGTTAAGAAATACCTAGGCCACTTATCACTTAGGCGTGGTTTCTTGCCTGACTGTTCCCTGATATGTGGTGCTAACTGCACCATTATAATCATGTTCTAGAATTCAAGATGTTATTATTATGATTATTACGGAAAACTCGACCGCAGACTGTTCTTCCCTCGGGCTAAATACTTTGGTTCAGCTCCTTATTACCACAAGTATTCTCTGCGACCATGAACGGGATAATATACTAAACTATCAAAGTGGTTTCCCGTGATATTGACAAACGGACAAACATACATTTCTTTTGACCACCTTTGACCATGATTAACTTGTCGTTCGTTAAACGAAAGTTTTGTCGCTACACATAAAATTGCATTGGAGGTCTCGATAGTTTTTCCTAAATGGCTTACATTTTCTCCGAAAAAAAAATAGTTACATTTCCTTTAAATTGTATATATTCCTAAAATATACCTCATTGCATCATTGAAAAATGAGTAAGAACCAGATGGGTGGTAAGACGGTGTGAAAATAAAATAAAAATTGTTACTCAGCAACGATTTCAATCGTGTCTAATCATTACTTGGTTAAGTGCATATCACAGCACACGTGAAGGCATTAACGTTTCTAACGTTTCTGATAATCCATACGTGATGCTGATTTGTCTTGTCTAAAGATTTTAAAATGGCAATTAGCCTTTTATAAATTACTTTAGGGTTGTGATTCGTACCAAGGATGCAAGACCTCTCCCCACATCTGGACAGAGATTAAACACAGTATGTTTGTGTGTGTGAGACAATGATCTGACTGTAGAAAGATGAAACTAATCTATGACAAGACAAATACCCCAACATTCCTAAACCCGACCCTGATTTAAATAAGTTCCGCTGCACGCCGGTCCTTGATGAGTTGAGAAAAACTTGCTACGGCCATTTAGCGCTAAGATTAATAATCATTTGAAAGTTGTTACTAAATATTCCAGTCGATACACTGACTGAAGTTCATTGCAAAGTTTGGCGTGGTTCGTGTTGATCTCACATCCTAAACCTGTTTCATCTTCGTAGTAGAATATTGTAAGAAATATTAATCACGCTAACAAAGTTAGGTTATAGCTGATGTGTACTTATGGCAATTGCGTATATTTATGTGGTACTTAAATTAAGAACTTGACTTGTCAAGAATCTATCTAAATGAAAATCAACCAGAGAATTTAATTTAAAAAAATATTACCATCGAACCAGAAAACGTATCTAGTGGCGGCCTTTTAGATCATTCATTTGACAAAATCAAATTTGTGATCAATTTAATATTATTTGAAGATACTCCTTTTTAAATCTATTTGTATTTTTTTAATATTCTAAATTTGTTTCACTAATTTTAATTCAGAAGTTTTTTTAAAGTATAATTCATAAAAGTGCATCATGGACTCATGGTGTAACTTGAGGTAATGTCTGTATTACTCACCTAAATTAAATGTTATCCATGGGATAAAACGGGCTCATAAATTATGTTAGGTGCTTCTACAAAGGTGGCTAGAGACAAACCCCAGCTTATATTTCCTGCTACTCTAAAAAACGGATCGTGCTCTTAAAGTATAATCCGTGAAAACAATTTAAGGCAAATATTTATTTTAATTTATTTTAATTTTTTCGGAACGGTTTGAAAAATATATAATAGTATATATATATATATATATATATAAGTAAATGTATATGTATATATGTGAATACACATAAATATATATATATATATTAATATGTGAAAATATATTTATATATATTATATACATAAATATATTAGGCCCCACCAAACAATTACAATAAATATATAAGAATAAAAATAAATGTAGATCTATAACTATATATTTATATATATACCATAAATAAAGCTATATTTATAAATCGTATTATAGATATATATGTATATCTATAAATCGAATTATATATATATACTTATAGAGAGAGAGAATTAAGAGAATCAGACAAAATGAACGAATACTGATCAATTATCTTTGTTAAATTAATTTATAATTTTAAACATAATTTAATAGATAAACAAACTATTGATATAATTTTTAGACGCAAATACATTTTAAATAATATTTTATTCTAATAAAATAAATTGTTATTGAGAAATATTGCTATGTCAAGATAATATTTGGTCGGTGACTGCCTTATGCAAAATTAAACTCGACCCGCAATCAATGTTTTTTTATGACAGCCATAAAAAGAAACTATTTCTACTTACATTTATATTTAAGACAAGTTTTTTGAGGAACACTAAGTCAGTAGTCAGGTCTACTGACAAATATTCCACGGGTTTGGTTAAAAACCATTAAAAAATACTCCTTTGTGAAGTTATTAAAACTTTGGTAAACTGATCCTACAATTTGTGATGTTCCCAAGACCTTTGCTAAACTGATCTTTCAATTTGTGATTTCACCAAAACTTTTGCTAGAGAGATCATACAATTTGTGATTTTACCAAAATCTTTGAGAGACTCATTCTACACTTTGTGAAGTTACCAAAACCTTTGATAGTATGATCCTACACTTTATGAAGTTACCAAGACCTTTGCTAAACTGATCTTTCAATTTGTGATTTCACCAAAACTTTTGCTAGACAGATCATACAATTTGTGATTTTACCAAAATCTTTGAGAGGCTCATTCTACACTTTATGAAGTTACCAAGACCTTTGCTAAACTGATCTTTCAATTTGTGATTTCACCAAAACTTTTGCTAGACTGATCCAACAATTCACAGCCCTGATAAACTAGGTCTATGGTTTGAGAAACTGTTCCTACAGTAAGGGAAATGTTGAGGTAAGGGAGGGGGGGGGTAGATACTGAAGAGGAAAACATGTTAGTGAACCTGTGAAGTGTCCACACGTTTGATAGTGTGACATGTTGTTTCAGGTCTTTGTGATGTGGGCTGTGGGCAACCATCAGTCACACCCGTATTGTCCAGCGAGCCCACGTCTGGTGCTTCATCAGGCGAGCCCTTTTAGCCAATATCCTCTGTCATCAACCATATACGTCCAGGCTTATAGAGCATCTCCCTTTACTTTTGATAGTTACACCTCATAAAAAATATATAAATATATATCCTAATACTTAATTGAGTAGAGAAACCTGTACTTCAAGAATAACAACTATTAAGAAATAACTAGTGAAAGAGCTACCACAAAATTCACCTACCCGCATGGGTGGGCGTGGTGTCTAAATGTTAAGTTAATTTTATCTGATTTGCAAGTGACGGGAAGGTCGGGGATCAATCTCGGTTGAGTGTGTAATATAAAAATTCTTTTCCTCGAGGATTTTCGGATCTCTTTTAGTTGACCAAACGTAGCGACGTTCTGTTTTAACTTGACTGCTTTACATTTCATCTGTCTGTTCAAAACTTTATTTCACGCTAACTGCCAAATGCGTTAGCCATTTTTAACAAATATTTAAAAGGATATTCTTTCAACCTAGACCGGACTAAGTTTGCACTTAGTTTTATAATCTGGTCATTTGTTTTAATATGGTTGCTAATCAAAAGGTGTATCGTTTAATGTATGATTTAAATGTTGTAGATGAATATGTGAAAATAAAGAAGCGTTAAGAGTTTTAAGAATAAAATAATATGTATTACTCGGTGTATGGATGTTGGTGAAGTGAAGTGAAGTGAAGTGTGTATCAATGGCTAGAGAAGTGTGGAGAAAGTTAGTGAGGATGGATTAAGTGCGAAGTTATAATTATGATATATTCACAATTTCCTGCCTACCCCGTCAGGAATGGTGTGATTAGGTATGTAGGTATATATGATTGAGTACCAAAGGAGAATTTTTTAAAAATTGTTGACATATATCAAGTGAGCAACGTCTTAAACCACGTGAACAATGGTTACCATATATGAATTTAATCTTCTAATGAATAAAGCATTAACTTATATTTCTTTTTAACTTTCACAAAGGTAGAATATCAATTTATTATCCAAGGAGGAATTTTAGGAGATATTTAATTTAAACACTGTAGTGATGATAGGCGCATGAAATAATTCTGAAAATGACAAGCTTATCGTTTTTAGAATTGAAATAGCAAAGTATAGCCTAATATTCGAAGAACTACTATTGTAACAAGTCTACCTAGATTAAGCAGCGTTGATGCATGTGATAAATAGCATAGTATCTCTTTAAAAATACCCATTAAAATGTTATGATAGATAACATATCAATTTTTTTTTCAAATAAGTGTACTTTTACATTATCTAGCCAAGACGTTTCTCAAATGCGGATAAATAAATACAATTAAAAGTTTTGTTTATACCTTTAAGAATGTACTAATTTGGTACTTACGTATATACCCGCTGATGATAGTTCATGCAATAGAACTTAGAAAATGTACCTGCAAAAAAAGAAAACATTATTTTACAACAAATACAGAATACAAAATACAAAAAAATACGTTATAATTATTATAGTTACATGTTTATTTTTTAGCTAAATACAATCTGTTATACAATATTATGATACAAATAAAAGTGTTATATAATTAACGGTTTATTTTATAAATTAAAGGTCATATTGACTCAACAACTAAAATGTATCAAACACATCAGTGGTCAAATATTCTAAGGCATCAGGCTCACAAGAACAGTATATCGGGACACGAAGAGGTCTTGACATGGTGTACAGGGGGTGGTTCTCCCCAGGTTATGTACGAGTATTTCATTATTTAACCATCATTTATTGACACTAATGGGGGTGCACTTCTGTTATTTGATTTTTATACTTACAACGAAGACAAAATAATTAAATAAACTTAGTGATGACATTAATTACTAAATTTGTATTTTAAAAAAACACCAGATATTTACATTTAAAGAGAATTATCTTAGAGCAATATAATGAAGGTTCTTAAAATAATTAATGTTTTGCGAATAGGAGTTGCACTTTCATTGGTCAACCCCCATCAATTGATTGAATTCACCAGACAAGGCTAAGAAATGTTGTAATCTACCTTCTGCTAATTGACATATGCCCACATTAAAGAGAGATGTGACAGATTAAATATATGTATGTGTATTATGTTTTATGTTTGTCATCGTGTATTCTGTAATTTCAAATCAAACGCAAACTCTTATAAAACTAACTAAATAGAGAAGATTTAAATTTAATTGAAGTTAAATGTAATCGCATTTTCGTCGAGGAATATTGGAAAACTATTTAGGAAAAACCATCTTCAGTACGCCGCCCGGGATTCTAGCCCATATTTCCCTGTCACCATCAATCCAGACTAATACAAGAGTGACTCCTAAGATGATGCGACCACAGATGTGAGTCCCATTTTAGTAAAGTATGTTCACCAGAGTTATTGATTATGTTATTTGGTATATAACTTACTTGAATATTATATTATATCTAGGTTCTGTACAATACTACCTATGAATATATGAAATAATTGTAATATATACAGCCTTACTCAAACAATAAATTATTTGTGTTTCTTAACTTAAGTAAATTACCATGTGATTTATTGTATTGGCCATAATATATTTGTTTTCGCCATTTCAAAGTACTCGTTTGGGCTATATGCATCTTTACATTCATATTGTGCTTATATATTATAAATAATTAATTTTATTGGTAGTATAAACCGTATAGACATCGTGGTAATGCTTAGTTTACCAAATAAATAATGAACCTGCAAAATGTTTTTAGTCTATGATGAGACGCACTATAAATAAGTGGTATTCTTTAAATTGAAAACAAGACACCTGGACACTCGAATCGTTTGTCTTGGTACGCAAATGCTCTTGCCACTGAGCAATCCAGGAATAATCCCGTGTCCGGGGTGATTATTATTCGCTCATATTTTAAGGACTAATCTGTGATGGAAGTGTAGGAATCAGAGTGAAGAATACAGACAGACGGCATAGCATAAACCCCTTCTTATGGTTCGCGGGGTCATGAAACGTTGACATTCATCAACATCTTGGGTTCGAATTTTTTGACGATAACAATATTTTGTCTATCTGTAAAGTAGCGAGAAATTACTAAAGGTGTTCCAAAAATACCATCGCAAGGTTTACATACCCAAACAACACTTACTTAAAATTTGTACTTCATAGGAACCCCTACAAATAATTCAACAAAATACATTTATATATAAAAATAAAATTCTTCAATGTTGCTGATATCAAATATTTGCAAAAAATTTACAAATATGAAAGAGATGATATCAAAAATCCAGTACAATCATAAAGTTATTTTTATTTTAAAGTAAAGATTAACAACTAACCGAGCACAACACCAACAAAAAACAAGAAAACCCTTATTAACAAATATACCTTAAATTAAATAAAGTTTACGGTTTTAATTTAATCTTATAGCCTGCATGGAATACTTAACAAATACCAGTTAATTTATACCACGCAATCATCACAATTATAATATCCTATGCCAAGGAAAACTAAATACCTTCAATATTTTAAAATTTAGTGTGAATACTAAAAAAAATGTTAATTTTGATTGTAATTGAGATGTTGTATAAGCCATACAGTGGCGGCTCATGTATAGGAACTGAGGAACTGTAGCACCCCCTATTTCTACTTGATATTATCAATAACAGTTAAAATAATGAGTCCTTTATTCTTTATTTTTATAGTACAATATATATTCCTTAATCTTAATGTCAGTACTTTAGTAGCCATCTCCCAGTTTATGAAAAAGATACAGAAATCTTTTTATGGAACTGTGTGCTTCACAGTGCCACTGACGTGGTGTTTGACTGTTGTGCGCATGCGCACATAGGAGGGGATTGGGGAGGAAGGTGGGACTGCCAGGTAGAGTGAGCATTGTTGCTCTCGCAGTGCCGGCTCTGGCGTGATGGTGGAAGGAAGATTTTTTTTACTCAGCGTAAAGTTTTCAAGACCACTGTGTAAAAATGATAAGTTGTGAAACTACTCTTGAAGCCATTTGAATGATAAATCATCTATGGTATCAAGAATAGATCAATCAAAATGTTATATCTGGAAATTTAATAGATACATAAAAAAACCCGGTTAGTGTACTGAGTAGAGAGTGGTTTCTCCTACATTTTGTTTCACTTTCCCTTCAATCAAATGTGAGTAAACTTCCTCATTCCTTACAAATTAACGTAATTAGTTCGTATTCTTATAGCCCAAATGGGTAGTAAGACACGGTGATAATAAAAGTTAAAACACTCTAAACTATATAACATTAATATATTTCCACGAAATGGAAAGGATTAACGTATACACTTGATTGTACTAAGAAAGTCAATAAAAAGTGTTTTACAAAGTTTTATAGGAAATATTAACAATTCAGTATGTTTTTAATGTTCAGAGTATATTAAAAAGTAAACACATATTCACAATTATTACAAGATGAATTTTTGACGAGCTTTTATTCCATTTATTCTATCATATTTGAATATAATCCACTCAACTCTAAACTGTGTACATACGTTTATTTTAATGACCTATTAAGAACTCATGTGTGACACCAATATCCCACCTGAATTAAGAAGTTAAAAAACAACATTTTCCACAGATTATTTAAATATCCTTTAAAAAAATACAAGTGAATCCAAGCCCTACAAGATTCTCGAACAGGTTACATGCTTCTATAATAGCTCGATGATTAACGGAATAGCGAGTCTGCTACTGGTTTCTACTTCTTCTAAATACCCCTATGGCCTCGGGAGACGATCCGATGTCACGCAACATTCTCTGTCCAAAGTTTGACACGTGTTGAGTCACGCCAGTTTGTCACAGTCTCATTTATCGATATATAGGTTCCTTTGAAGTATTTTTTACTGTACTCTAGTAGAATTTGAAATTTCGCCATAAAAAAATAGATTGATAAGGTCATCTAAGCCCAACAACTTAGCTCAATTAGCCGTGTGTGTGTGGGTGTTTGTGTGTGTGTGGGTGTATGCGCGCGTGCCTACTAAATTAAGATTCTTAACTTTAATTAATGCCATTGTCCAAATATTTATCATTGGTAAAATTGATGCAGTGACGGCCAGGAGACTAGATCTGTGGCTGTTCAATAATTAGGTTAGTATTTAAGTTATGTGATAATACGACCAGTGGCATATGAAGGTACAGGATAAATATTTATTTCCATCACTTACATTTAAATAATGGTGACCTGGCGGTCTAGGGGTAAGGTGTCAGACTTCTATGCTGGCGGCCGGGGTTCAATCCTCGGTCCCGGCACAGATTTATCTGATTACCAAACCCTTCCTTCCCCTCTGACAAGACAACTTGTGAATGTGGGGAATGCCAGGCCTCCACCGTGGTTCGGATCCCACGTTAAACTGTAGGTCCTCCATTTCATCTCACAATCATCCTACTATTACACATTAGCGTAAGTGCGTATAACCCGAACGGGTAGTAAGACGCGGTGCTAATAATAATAATAATAATAATAATAATAATAATATTAATACATTTAAATAAGAAAAATAATAATCCAATGGAGAAACAGTGCTGCTAGAGGAGATATCGGGGTAAGTATGAATGGTTAGGCCTATACCCCAAAATATTGTGCAACTTAATGATTTTTTTTTTATCAAACCACCAATAGTTTTATAATATATGGCACATTTATTTGGCTAAGAAATGCTACAGCAAAGCAGCGATGTTAAAAAATAACAGATTATTTGAACCCTCAATAATCGTCAAGGAACTTTCATGTCAATTTATCAAGTCATATCTGATCACGTCATCTCTACATTTATCTGTCCAGCCGAAGAAAGGTGAGAAATGTTCCATTAATTTAAAAAATGATTTTAGAGACACTTTTGAATGGACAAGTACAATTATAATAATTTATTTCTAACTTTATATTTATGTGCACCAAGGCCTGCTACACTGGTTAGGGCCATCACACACTTATGGTTTAGATATTAGAAAGATAGAATTATGAAAAAAATATCTAAATAATTAGAAATTAAGTGTACCATGTATGATGTAGTTTTCTCCAAATATATATTTTTAATTCAACTTTGTAGGAAGAACAGTACATATTTAGGAACAATTATTCTACCTCGCAATAGAGTAACCGAAGTGGAAATTAGGGAAACAATACAGTCGGGAAGTGTACGCTACTACTCTGTCAGCATGCTATTGACAACTCGCCTGGCTCAAAGAAATGTAAATCTCGTGATAAACAAAACCATAATTTTACCGGTTGTTCTCTATGGGTGTGAAATGTGTTCTCTTACATTAAATGACGAAGATAAATTAAGGATATTCGGAAAAAGTTACTTAAAAAGATATTTATTCCACAAAGGGATTAGGATAATGTTGAATAAAGGAGGTTACATAATGATGGTTTACTTATCCTGTACTCAACACGAGAAATTGTTAATATTATCAGGTCTTGTAAATTACCGCGGGCAGGAAAGGCAGCACAAATGAATATATCTAGAACCATGTTCAGGTTATTAACTGGTAAAATCAATGGGCAGAACTAATGGGAAGACCTAGACACAAATGGGAAGATAGCATTTGAATGGACCTGAAAGAGACAGGGTGTAATGAGGTGGACTGGACAGAACTAGCTCAAGATAGGTATAGGTGAAGTACTTTAGTAAGTGTGGAAATGCCTAATGCCATAAAGTAGATTAGTATGTAAGAGAGAACTGTAACTCTCCCTAGAAAAATAATTTGTTTGTATGAAATCATACTGATAATAATGTTAAATGATATTAAGATGAAATAAGTAGGATCGTAGTATTTAAAAAAATAGATAGATAAGCGTTTATAAAACTTTTTAACAATGCTAGTTGAAACGATAATGTCCCAATATTTAGTTAAAAATAAATCAACGAAGTATACAGTAACGTAAAAAGTGCTGAGTTATAATAATGTTCAATATTTTGTAATAGTTCACTTGTTTTTTATAAAAATTATTTTCTATCGATATTTTATTGTTATAGTACTACTTCCGTTTTAATTTAATTGAAGAGTTCTTACTCATTAGTGTGGAGTATCACGATTTACAAACAGACTTAACCCAGGGAGGTCGATTTAGAAATGTAATCAAAAACATTAAACTTAGTATTTTAACATATGTTAGAAAGTCGAAGTAATCAATTTAATATATTTAAATAAACTAGGAACAGCTAAAGTTAAAGCTAAGAACTTCTGAAAGTAATGTTGGTTCATAAAAACATTCTACCAAACATATCAATGTTAATTTTAATAACATATTAAAAATCTTATGATATTAGAATAGAAATATAATTATTTATATTTGAAAGGTTTAGTTTTACACGTTTTTAATATGCAGTTAACATATAACTATAGAATAAAATAATTAAAGCTTAATGTCATACTATATGAACTTTCTTTATCTTCATTAATTTAAAACAAGGAAATAATTCATTCCAAGTAGATTTAGGTATGTCCGTGATAACCATAGACCTTTATTCACAAAACGAGATAAGATCGAGGTATTCATCTGTAAAATAAGTAAGTAAATGCTAGTACTTCCCATGAACGTGTTCCATTGAAACTCATTTCCGTCGTATCATCCTGTTTACTAGTTCACTTCTTTTTTATTTATTTAATGCAATCACCTTTCTAAGAACCGTAGATTTAAAAAAAGACTAGAGTGAATCTATTTACCACTCATAATGTTCTTGAGGGTCCACACTTATTAGTAATTTTACACTTCATTTATATAAGAAAAAAAAAATTGTTATCTAATCCACACGCCCTCAGTAGCGCGAATAAGTTAGGGAAGGGCGAATGGCAAAGAAGGGTGCAATTCATCTATAAATTGATTCTTATATAGAATATATGTTTTTTTAAGTAATAGCCATGCCCTTTTAAAATATAAGAGGGTGAATATTACTATTCATTACATGCAATATAAATTATAATTGTTTAACCTGATTAAATGTTAACAATTTTGTTTCCTTATACATTCTTTTATTACAAAAATAACTCTGAAAGGTTGTCAAGCTTTAGTATTATCATACAAGCTTTGTATTAGATTACTATTGATTTTATTTAAGTATTTGACATATATATATCATTATCTTTTATTTTTAGCAATACATTTTTGATTAAGGAAATTAATTAGGTTGGATGAGCCTAAATATTATTATATTATATTTATCGAAATTTAATATATATATTTTTTAAATGGTAAAACATGTATCATTTAAAAATTGACTATTTAGTAACTATACGTATTATTTTTAACATATTATAAATATATGTCATAAGCATATCACTTATCAAGGAAATAGGCCGAACTATTGTTTATATGTATTATTTTCAATTTCGATATATTGTTTGGATTAAAACTTTTTATTTAAAAAATAATTTATTAAATAAAAGAGGACTTCTTTATCTACAATAGAAATGATTCAAATTTTGTCAAAAGTATTTTTTTGATTTTACTATTTAAATCCACCCAACTGTCAAAATAATCAAGGTAAGTTCAAAACTCGTCAACAAGGAATCCCAATATTCTTAAAGCTAATTATTACTGAATTTCTCGTTAGTTAAACATGTAATTCATATTAATCAACCCTTGAAATTTAAATATCATTCCAGCATATTTTATTTACAAAGTTGGAAGCAGTTAAAATTGATTCTTCATCTAGCAATATTAAATTATATATTTTGTTGGTGAAACTTCGTAAGTCATCTAAGAATTCTCATTAACACTTATTTTGAAAACATACCAAAAATACTTTAAGAAAGAGCGTCAAATGTTATCACTATATCACATTTAATTTTATTGAAATATGTTTTAACTAATTTTAAAATTTGACAGGGCACTTCAGTACAACGTGATACTGTCTATAAAATGACCTTGAAATAAAATATTCTGGGCTATAAAATAAGATGATAGAATTAAAACCATATATTTTCTTAGTTGTTACAAATCTAGAAGTTTCTTAATTTTTTTTAATTTTCTTTACTTTTTAATAGGCACTTTTTTATATATCACCCTTTTCCAAATATCCAATCGATGTAAATTTATACAATTCATTATAATTAGAAGAGGTAATACAATACTACCCTATAGTTTTTATTTCGCACCACCTCTTACTGGCCTTTCAGGATATATATCCGAGGAATACTTAATAATTAAAACATGTAACATGAATATAGTTTAGGAAAAATATATAGTTGATTATATCTGGAGCATTAGAACAAAATTTAAAATGTACTCTTGGTCACACGAACCATCTTAAATTGTTTTATATAAAGTCTAGACATCTATTAATAATTTTGTTTCAACTAATATGAGCTAATATATAAACAATAAATAATAATGCTAATATTTATTAATCATGATGTAAAATGTTTCCAAAATGTATTTGTGGCATAAATTTTCGTAGTTTTTTTTTTTTGTAATTTTTGAGACATGTTTTAAATTATCATTTTTGTATTTTTTATTTGTATCTGATTTCAGTTTTAAAAAGAATATATAATGCAATAATATTTATTAAATTCTAGTTAGAATAATAATAAGTCAGAGCGATATATTTTAGAACAAAAAAGTTAATGGAAAAGTCAATGGTTGCTCTAGCGTGGAATAAATTATTAATGAGTTCGTCTTAATCCTTGAAAATCTCATCACGTTGGTGTTGTGAATCAGACGATATATAGCCCTCAATAGCATGGTATTATTATAATATTGTATTATAGTATTATTATAGTATTAGTGGTATTAAAGATATAATATTACCAAGACTTAAGCTACGTAGGATTTGGAGTTAACTTTATCTATAGACAAAGGTAAATAAATAACTTTATGTTAGATCCTCAAACTAAATGTTCTTCAAAATCTGATAAGGCACAAGCGCTCTGGTTGTTGGAATTATTAGGGTAGCTCAAGTCGATTGATTAATGCAAGTAAAGTAGGCTCTTGACTATCCAGGTTAATTAATTTGAGAGATTACATAGAATTTTGAAAATTATGGAGTGTTCAATTTAATAGCAAAATCAGTCTCCCATTACATCACTAATAAACATTTCCTTAGCAAAAAGGTTTATAAAAATATAGTTATTGAGATGTTTACCCTAATACAAGATAAACAATGACCATTTGAGAATTCACAGTTTTCTACACAACCTAGTTAACATGTGACCAATAATGAAATTTTAAATAAACTTGCTGCTTGGATGCAGGGATAAGCCACAAAGTGAATAACTTGCGCTAGAACAAACAGGAGTCTAATTCTAGGTCAAACTATCATTGCTGTACATGCGGAATATATATAGAAACACCTTACAGTTCTTTTTCAGTTATAATGAGGCGAGGGTTCGAATACTAGCAGGGTGAAACAAGTGTGTTTCTACCTAAATAGATATTCATTCTCACCCCACGCAAGTTATCATACATTTACTCTCAAATGAAGCTTACTCACAAATACCCAAATAGCGTGATTAGCCTACGTATAGTTTTAACGGGTGTTAAGATGCAATGGGAAAAAATGTGTATGTATACCCCAATTTCTCTACTAATTAACATATCCGACAGCTAGGAAAAAATTATTCAAGTATTCATACATTACAGCGGTCACTTTTGATAGATATTATCAATACCTATAAAATAGTACTAACAAATTAATAATATGTTATTGGCGTATAAACCGAACGGGTAGTAAGACGGGACTCTAAGGGGAAAAAATGTTATTAACATCAACAGAAAAATATCATCGTGTTTCTAAAATATAATCCAAATTCCCATTCGTAAGAAAATAAATGTAAAGTTCACAATTGTCTGCAGTTAACAAGTTCGTGGCTTCTGAAATGCAGGTGTTTAAGTGTCTATAAATACCATAATAAAGTCTAGCTCGATCGCTTTAAACAAAGATTTATGACCATTAGGTAGTTTCCATTTCTTAAGAAAAAAATTGCCATGTTTATTCTAGTCCAATGATTTATGTAAATATTTAAACAATTATTGAACGTTAATAGGCCTACCTTTGCTTATCTTGAAAAAAATAAAAAACTTGGTTGTGTTTTATAGTTTTAGTTCATTGTTAATAATGGAGTAAACTTATTTTATTTGAGTACACGCCTTACAGAAAAAAATCTTCGCCAAAGGGGGAAATCAGTCGTGTGTGATAAACGGGGTAAGATATTTAGTGTTTGTGGTCTTATATAACTAATTTTCTAAACGAGTATTGTAAATAATATTTTAATTATTATTTTCATATAAATAATATCTTCCTTTTGGAAAAATAACTTCAAAAAAAATTACAAAATAATAAAAATATACATAATATACATAAATGTACATTTCTATGTATTAACAAGGCATTTCAAAACAGCTCCCCATACGTATTACTTCTGATAACTAAGATAGAACAAAGTCAAAAGTGAGAATCGACAAATTATCCTAACTATTATTTATCATTGCCTTTGTATTAGAAGAGTCATCCATTTTCTCAAAATTTAGAATAAAAATATATCTTAGATATTTAGGTCTGTGCATTAGATAGATTGTCAAATGTCAAAATTAATGAATTATCTTAACACTAAGTTATAATTTATTGTTACGTAGAGATTAAACTTGTTGCTGAATGTTGATAATTAGGAAATAATCTAATGTTTTAGTTACCTTTACTTGGAATATAAAGATGAACCCTATTTTGAAGAAAGTATAAATTGAGAAATAACCCTAAAATATTTATAATATCTGACTATGTTGTAGAGATGCCTCAACATTTTTTTTACTATCAAAATTTACCCAAACAAGAATTTAAGAGTATGGTTGGTGGTAGTAGAACACCGTGTGTCTGCCTGTGTATGCTCTGAATCCAATCAGGCAGCTCGCGATGGCGTGACCAAAGGACACGCTCCATTGGTTTGCCACAAGAAAAGCCGTGCTGGCATGTCGCCCGCCTTTACTTTACTCGACAATGCTGCTTTTGCTCTGGGCTCGAAGCTTTCTGCTCACTCACTTGCTTGGTAGCAACTGACAACGTGCAAACCCCTAACTGCCGTTATTTTCCACGGAATACAGAGGTCAGTGTTCTAAATACAATGGTCATAAGCGTTGATAATCTCAAATAATTATTAGGAACATTTCCCCGTTCGTTTGCGCGTCAAGTCATTTCCTTCTATAAGACGAGTGTTCAGAAATTTTAAAAAAGAACGATGAGTACTTTTTATGTTTACTGGCAACAAATGAAAGGACATACAGACAAATATTCTAAAATTAGTAATTAAGTATTATTGGTGTTGATACTATCCAGATGAAGGGAAAGCACAAAGAACATTCGAATGCGCAGACAATCATTTGAGTTCTATTATCTGAAGATAGTTATTATTTAAGAAACAAAAATGAAGCGATTTCAAATAAGCGCTATAAAATAAGCACACTATCACACCAAATAAAATTGTGCTGTTGGTTTGGTACCAATAAACAAAACTAAATAAGCTAATTCAAAATAAACAACATAAAAATATCTGGAAACATGCCTAAATTTATGACACAAATTCAAACACGCTAACAGCAGCTCTCAAACGTGGAGGCATTGTTGCAATAAACACCAAATATAGTTTAAATATACTCGTACTATCAAATAAACAAAGTTAAATACATATAGTTGAGACAAATACCGAAATAAATAACTGAAACATAGCTAAATTTAAGGCGAAAATGTAAGAACGCAATCCGTGGATCTCTTACCTGAATCATTGTTGCAATGAACAACAAAATAAAAAGTTTAATCTTGCTATCAAATAAACAAAATAAATATGCCTGGCTTACACGCAAAACAATAAAATTACTTAAAAAAATACCTACATTTAGGACCCAGCCTCAATACACTAAAAGTGGATCTCTTTTACTCGGAGGAATTGTGTCGATGAACAATTATAAAGACATAGGTATTATTAAATATTAGACACCCGCTTCAGTGGTCGCTTGGTCTGAGGCGTCACTATCGCAGTAGACTAAGCTGCTTACGGTTCCAGTATCGTTCTGGTGTACTGAGGGTGATTCTTCCAAAATAGTTTTTAACTCTGTATCCATGCAAATACCATTACACTTTATTCAATACATTTAAATATAAATCGTATTTTAACTATGAATTTTTTTTTCTGGGCGTTAAACATAATTTTATCTTAATCCTGTTAACAGGAATTATTATTTTTTAGACTAAATTTTTTTAAATGTAAAAATTATTTGAACGATTTGATTAACTTGAATTTATAAAGAGAGTTTATTTCGATAAAGAAATGAAGTTATTTTTTATGGGAAAACATAACTAAGGGTAGTTTAGAGTAATCCCTCAAATATATTTTTTCCAAACTATAGAACACAATATTAGAATGCTTGTGCGAGTGTGTCCTGGCATTTATTTATACAGGGTGGGGTGGAAACATTTTAACTATCTATTCTGATGAACGTGATGGGCAATGTGGTAAGGTCTGCCTGACGTCCGGAGCAGATAAGCTGAGTGATATTATATAGAAAATGTGAAAACCTGTAGTTTGTAATTTGCTTTTATTTATAAAGTGAATACTTAATTTTTCATTTGAAATGTTAATTTACAAGTTACTGATCGTCTGATTGTTTCGGTTCTACCCTGTATTTGTAAACACGTCTGGACTACTCGCAAATTTACACAACCAAAGCAGGGTAATGGCGTGTAAAATTTAACAGAATAGTAGTTCTTTGTTCTGGCTAAAGAGAGAAGGAAGGCTATTTATTTTAATAAAAACTATGGTGCCCTGATCATTGTGTACCGCGACAATTGCGACCAAAGGGTCTCGCAGGTAGGCGACCCAGGTAGGGGCCAGCTTCGGAGTGATAATTGCATACACCCTGGATTGAATGTGGGTTAGGTTTGCTTAGCTTAGCTTAGGCTAGTTTATGTTAGCTTGGGTTAATTTAGGTTAGCTCAGGTTATGTTAGTTCAGGTTAGCTTAGGTAAGCTTAGGTTTTTTTTAAAAAAAGGTTTGCTAATGATTCTGGGAGGAAATAAACCCCCCATACCGATGGTTTAGTGGGGTGAAGTAAAAATATTCTACACAGTTTTATATTCTTTATATCAATAATTTAAATTGAACAAATCAGATAGAAAAATACACATTTGTACGCAATAGTCCCTTTTTCTTGGGTCTATGCAATTATAATGGTACGAGATATTCATTTATTCTAAAATATCCCACTAAGTACACCTGACCAGAAAACATATATCATAACCTCTTATAATTATTTTGTTGTCAACATCAGACAGATTATTATTTATTATTATTAATATTATTATTATCTATCACTGCATCTTACTACACTTTCTGGCTATACGCATAAGTACTAAGTATGCTAATGGGTTGGGAATTGGGAAGGTTGAATTTATAGGAAGTGAACCCACATTTTCGTGGAGGAAGAATGGAAAACCATTTAGGAAAAACTGCCCTCAGTTCACGTAAGCGAGATTATAACCTCGACCTCCCCGTCCTCGGCGGTTTAGCTCAACACGAAGCTAGCAAGTTAGCTAACTACGCCACCAAGGTGGGTCCAAACAGTATTAATATGGTTTTCTTTGCAAGTAAAATGTTGTATAGTTGTTGTTTTTACATCGTTTCTGGTTCCTTTTTGGGATATTCACCTATTTTTAATCGTCTAATGGTGTAACAATGAGGAAGGTATAAAATAGAGACAGTATATTCGTATTTGAGCATAAAGAGAGTTTGAAAACATTTATATAATGCCACCTCACTACACCCGATCTGTATTCGATCCCCAATCTTCCCCTCCCCAGTGGTCAATTCTAATCTAAGAATTATTACCTAGACCAGTGTCATTCAACTGGTGGCCCGTGGGCTAAATTAAGCCCGCACTTACTGACAGTTTTACCCTCACAGTATCCTGGAGTAAAACTAGAGGGAAACCCTTGGTAGAAGATGTGAAATAGGTAATGATTAAAATAAAATTATCTAGTTAAAAAGCTCATGGTTTCATTTAATCCTGGATTTATTTAATTAATAAAAAAATATATATAGATATATTTGTATTGATACGTTGTTTTGTGAAAGCGTGAACGCGTTTATATTTCATTATACATTTTTGGGAGATTTTTTTTCTTTTTTTTTTCCTTGCGTTGAAATTTAAAATATTATATTAACAGAAAATAAATATTTGTATATAAGTTTTGAAAATTATGGTTTACTAATGGTTGTCTGTAAGCCTATACTCTGGGGTGGATTTATCACTAGACCAAGTAGGCTACATCCAGCCTATGGTGGCAAGCTTTAAGAGCGACAAATTTTGGTGGGCCGTAAATCTACCCGATAAAAGTTTGGTTGATGAAGGCCTCCACTTTCATGCAAAATGCTCTTCCACTTCAGAAAAATGGAAAACCAATCTGACATTTTTGGAGTGAACCGTACACCCTTATATTAGTATTGTGTTTCAGAAGTGTTAAAAATCGTTAAATGTTTTTGTTTTTTTAAATCAAAATTATGTACAAACTGAAATCAGGCTATTTTGTTTTGTGTGTGTATATGACTGCAGGCCGGGTAGTTATAGTTATTTAAAGCATTGCAGCAAAGTGGGGTGATCAGATATGTCTCGATATGTCCCGCGGTCTGAGTATTAGCAAACGCCTTCATAAACCATTCAACCACCGAAGTAGATTTTCACTTTGTTTTTTGGTTGATTTTAAAGATACATTAAATAATGTCATTATTTGTAATCGGGGTCTATCTGCAAAAAAAACAAAAAAAACTAGTGAATACTAAACATTTGGATTTTGGTTTCTAGTGTCAGGTCAGGTTAGCTAAATTCATTTCGTTTCTAAAAGATAAGCTGATGTAGTACCTGTGTTTATGTATCAAGACGGACGGAAGTCCGTCAGCCACAAGTATTTTAACTGAGCGACAAGGACTTCCAAGAGACTATTTACTCTAAATAAAATGGCTGTAGACTAAACGCACATACATTTGGTAAAACTAATATCTATTTTCACTCCAAGCATTATTTTAAACAATTTGTAATATTCACCTATTATCATAACTATCATCAAATGTTAATAAGAACCACGTTGTCCTTTGACATAAAATGTTGGTAATGTAAATTGATCTCTTCATATCAGTTCATATTCACAGAAGTGTCAGACCGTAAGATTAAAAGATTATTATAGAATAAGATGGAAGGAAGCCAGTAGAATAAGCACATTCATACCACGGTCTAATATAAACTGGTCTGGATACTTTCAGTTCCAGTGATCAGATGGTAGTAAGATACTAAGTTGGACTAAGTTGGTTTTGTCTCGACTCATGTTCTTATGAATAATTCTATGTGTTGAATTATTATCTAAGAATGTTTTTTTGCACAACAACCTCAGTAATATCGTCTGATTAGTAGTATAAATTTTGACCTCACAGTTGTTTGTTATTTTCAATTAATATCAAAGGGAAAATTGTATTCAGTGCACTATGGTAGACCAATTGACTGTTGCCAATAATGTGGAATGGCAAGCCTTTGTTATAGAGCGAGCTAATAAGGCCCTGCAAAATAAAGATATTATTTCGGTTCACGTCACCAGTATCACTTAGGCCGAGACACGTCTTGTTGTGGAAGAGATCAATTAATTAACTCTTCAATTCTGTATTGATTCAACAAGAGTTTTACCAGAGAGCTAAAGATGCGTGATATGGAGATTCATAACTGTAAACGGGAGATTGCCACAGCTAAAGACGATCTGAGAAAAACAAAATGTTAAAAACTATTCTTGATTTTGTAATCTATGAGCTTGCAGGTGAAAGCACAGATATTTCAGTGTTGTACATATTTCACAACAAACTGATAATTTCTAATATACTCTTGCACAACAATGACAAAAGTCATTGAATAGGCCAAAAGAACTTGACCCAAACTATTCCTATTTGGTTGAATTTGTGTCCTACAGAAAGCGCAGCAAAGGTGTTTCGATGAATGACAGTATTTTAGAGCACAAAAAAAATAGTTACGAAAAGTAGGCCCTACATATTTTAAAAATCCTTTCACTCCACATACCATATGGTAAGAACACCCACAAAAGCTATTCTCTATGAATAAAATAAACTATTAGATTAAGCCATCTCTAAATCCCAGTAGAAGTCTTTATAGATTAGTAACGATAAGAGCTGCCTATTCTTTTCCACGAATGTTTAACTCTTATTAATCTGGATACTCTTTGGTTTCAGTGTACGGCTATAAGTATTGTTCTTTGCATGTTGATATTTTATGAGTGTTAGAAGATATATTTTTCTGGGATCATTGGTTCTATTATTGATGAAACATTATTAGTGAGATTAGATCAATTAATACTTCTTCAAATCTTAAATTCTTATATCTATTTTTATAATACTCTAAAATACTTAAATAATATCAACGAAATTAACTTTATTTAATATATCAAAAACATTATATGTGTGATCTTAAATATTGAACTTAATAAAATTCAATTATTGTAATATTGAGAATGCATAGATATTATTCTAAATTTGAGTTTATTTCTTAATTGTGTTCATGATAGTTACAATTAATACAATTAATACTAAAACATTTACTGGTGCTCAAAAATAATATTTATGTTTAGTTGGGTACACTTTTGGAAGGAAGTTTTTAATTGGCTATTATTCTGATTAATAATCTTATCTTAAAATGGTAGATTGTGTACAGTATTAATTTATTTTTCCTGATCATACTTCTAATGTACTACAGGAGATTAATATTTCTGAGTATTGGGTTATTTGTGTATCTTGATACGTGTGTTATTGTTGGGGATCTTGAAAGCTCGTGGTCTTTTAAAATATTTAGTTAAGGTGTGTTATCTACCTAGAGGTTCTGTGAACGAGAGCTATCCTAGGAGCAACTCACTTTGGACAAGTTAAAGGAAAGAAGAATCACAATTTTTTTTATTTCTATTTAATCTACCAGTTTAAATACTGGTAATGAAGCACACACATATACATATCTAGAAAAAGTTTTTTTATATTCACTCAATCAAAAAAATATAGTGATCTGTCCCTAAAACGTTTAGTGATATAAAGGGGGTCGACAAGTACACTCGCAATAAATAGCGGCTCAAATAAAACTAAATAAATATTAGTACTTTATGGTGGGTAGACGTAGTTTTATTGGTATAACGTATGTTAACAAGTGTTTAAAAGTTTTTGATAGTGTTCTGCTGTGTAAATTATTACATTTTTCTTTGACATATGAGAATATCTTTGTGCATGTAAGGACTTTTTTATATCAATTATTTAATATTTGTAAAATAGCTCACATAAATTGTGTATCAGGAACATAATGTCTGTTGTAAATAATGTTTCTATAAATGTAAGATTTTTGTTGTACCTTTTAGCGGGGGCTCCTATGAAGTAAGAATTTTCATTTAGTTTTATTGGGGGTGGGGGGGAGTTATATATTGCTAGTGTATTTGTCGAAACCTTTTATATTTATAATACACAGCGTGGTAAGGTTGAAGAAAGAAGATTTCAAAGGAATTGTACCTATATTCTTGCAGTTAGAGGGTGAGAACCTATTTATGATAAACCATTATTTTAGTACACCTTGCCTGAAATCAAACCCCGACTCCTCTATCACTATCAGACCAGTAAAAAGGAGCTTGACATTTCGACCACATGTCTGTGTGTTTATAAAGGAACCCTTAAATACCCTCGCTAAAAAACATCAGAACAACCTTTTCAGTTACAAACCTATTCGATTAAAAACACAAATTAGATGCCGTTAGTTTGATAAATAAAGCAGATTCTAATGAATTTTAAGCAAAAATAAGGATTGGAATAGAAGGTATAATTTAATTAAAATGTTCTAGTATTTGAGTGAATAGAGATTAGAAAACCTTCAATAAAAATATCAATCAATACACGTGACAAGGATTCGAAGACTAGTCTCCCTGTCACCGATAAAACAAACTAGACGAGTCTGACATTTATTCCGAATGATCACCAAAGGGTGTACTGATACGTAACTTATCACGAAAAAAAGCTTTTACGTTAAAAATAATATTACCGGAGATAAATAAGAATGCTTGACATTTTCCATAAGAGCCTATTAAAATAAGCTCCAATAAATAATAAAAGGTCACTTGGAATATCACGTGACTTTCCAATAAACGTGGAATTACAGCCCATTTGATCTTTTAACTTCTCGATATTTTTTTAAAAAAAAGTGTTATCTTTCTGTAAAATAAACTTGTCCCACTTTTTATTTATTTTTTGGCGTTCTAGTTTCTTTCAAAATTATTAAAAGTTGAAAAATATCCTGTTTTAAAATGAACAGAGGACAGAAAGAATACTAGAGGAGGATTAGTAATACTCCAATTCCTTTGAAAAATAAAAAAGAGCATTCCTTGTCTTTGAAGAATGAAAAGTTTTCGAAAGACCTAAAAGAAAGATAAGTGTATAAAGCGGGCTGGTCAATAATCTTGGTGTGCGGGTGTCCGTAGAAAGAGGGGAAATAAGGGGTGACGGGGCTTAAGGTACAGGGGGGCTTTGGCTTGCATGAGCTACTACAATTTCCACTTAAATTTACTCTTCGAAACAAAATAAGAAAAAATAACAAAATAAGACTGTACTTCTTGTATAAAAAGAAGAGTCACGCCGGATGTCGATAATTGAAGAATTAGAAAACGTGCGCGAAATAGTCTGATCTTCACCAAATAGACCTATTATAGTGGGTGGTACATAACACATGATGTTTGAAATGTTGAATGAATAATGAATAAATGTGAATGTGTCATAACTTTTATTATAAGCTGCGTATAGCCCGAACGGTTTGTAAGACGTGGTGCTGCTAGTAATAATAATAATAACAATAATAATATAATAAATAATAATAATAATTTATTGTAGGAATAAAATGCGTCAGTTCGCTCTTTTAAATTGAATGGTAGATACCAGATACTCTCCTTAAAATTAAAATGTAAAATGTCGTAGTCTATACATTTTTAATCAATTATTATTTATTTAATAATTTGATAGATTTAATCATATATATATATAAAACTTGTTCCATGATGTATCAATTCCCAGTTTAATCGTAATTTTATGAAAAGTTCGACAAATATGATAGATCTTACGTAAAGCTTGTATCTAAAATTGGATAATTAAAAATTGTGAAAATTATTTACATTACCAAATTAAAATAATTTCAAGTTTGGTACAACATCTAATATTTTTTTTAAATTAAGTTATTTAATTCTTCAACTATTTAATGGGATTATTAACATAAGAATCAAATAGCCAAAGCTATTATTTATGATTTAATGAGGATTAATCCATGTAGATATCATATTTAAAAAATTGAAAAATGACATCTGGACACGGGAATCAAACCTGGGACCTTCGGCTTAGTACGCCAATGATCTGACCACTGAGATATCCAGATGTTATTTTAAATTTTCAGAATATGATATCTAGATGGAGTGATCCTCGCTAAAATAGTTATAATAGCTTTGGCTATTTGATTCTTAAATATGCGATCCCTTACAATTATAATAATTGTACAAGTGACTGCAATAAGCCAACTACCGAGTTGAAGGTGGCTGCGTTATCTGATAGCTCGTGATCTTAATACATCACACATTTGTAGCCGACGATCTTCACACGTCCATCATAGATTCTGCCTCAAAATATGGGTGAAGAATGACCTTGGGGACGGGACGATTCCTGGATAGCTTAGTGGGTAGAGCATTGGCGTTCCAAGCGAAGGGGCCCAGGTTTGACTCCCGTATCCAGGTGTTATATTTATATTTTCAGAATAGTATTAGCATAGTTTAAGTAGAATTTAAATGTTACACAAAAATTATGAACCCCTTTAAATGTAGATATATTTAAGAAGTAAAATACTGGATTTTTAAGGACCTACTTTTTTAGCAGTTTACAAGAATCGGTTAAATCACAAGCGGGATTAAGAAATAAGGAGTTAGTAACGTCTTTTATTCTTGTGAAGAGGAGGTTAAGGTTGGGATCCTGGGCAGATACACATAATTATTATGCAAGCTACCTGAACTTCAAGTGAGATGTGATGGTTAAAGAATATTAATTTCAGTGTTTGCGGAACGTTCAGTAAAACGTGTAAATAATAACAAAAAAAATATAATGAACTATCATACCTACAATATAATGTCATATTATATTATTTAAATAAGAATAACTAATGGTTTACTTCAGCCAACTGGGTTTTAGGTAAAATTTGTGGCAAAAATAATAAATTAAATAATTACAGTTTTTTTATTTAGCCTTACTGGATTTTTAGGTAAAATTTGTTTTCAAAATAATAAATATAATATTATTTAAAACAAAAATTGAACAGTAGTATATGTATATTAACATACATTATAAACTCAAAATGAGAATATAAAACATTTACAAAATTTGTTTGAAACGGTGATTAAGTAAATTTGTAATATTTAAGATAATATAATATTTTAAACTCTATTCATAGATAAGGTAGATCTTCGCCACCGATTGGTAATGTCATAAACTACTTGAACTTCTAAATGAGCTAAGATCATTTACAATATCTTTACCAACAATCTCTTCAAACCTCCCCCTAAATGCATGTTTAACACATTATCTTTAGATCGAAATAGTTTGTTTTAGTATTAATATAGGACGACTACAACTAAAGGTGTTTTATGAATATATGTTGCATACCTATTGAATTTGTTGCTATTAATTAAGTGAAGGTGACCTGGCGGTCTAGGGGCTAAAGTGTCAGACTTCTATGCTGGCGGCCGGAGTTCAATCCTCGGTCCCGGCACAGATTTATCTGATTACCAAACCCTTCCTTCACCTCTGACAAGACATCTTGTGAATGTGGGGAATGCCAGGCCTCCACCGTGGTTCGGATTCCACGTTAAACTGTAGGTCCTCCATTTCATCTCACAATCACCCTACCATTACACATTAGCGTAAGTGCGTATAACCCGAACGGGTAGTAAGACGCGGTGCTAATAATAATAATAATAATAATAATAATAATAATAATAATTAAGTGAACTTGATTCCAAGTAAACTTATTATTTATTTCACTGCGTCTTAAATCTTACTATATGCTCAGGTTGTACGCATATATGATAGTTACTCTAATTGGGTAGGGATAAGGAAGAAAGCATTTTTTAAAAGTAGTCTATCCACATTGTTGAGGAAGAAGAATGGGAAACCATTTAGGGAATACCACCCTCAGTACACGTGGCCGGGATCCAACCCTGATCTCCCCATCATCAGCAAGTCAATTTAACTTGAAAGTAAGGCCTCAGACCAGTGGTTCTCAATAGGCGGCCCGCGAAGGATGTCAATCTGGCCTGAGGTAGTTAATTAAACTGAAAAAAATATATTTATGTACCGTCAACAGGGGTAAAAATTACCCTCTTTTTGTAGTGTTCATCAAATATCTATCTCATTTTATTAAAATGTTGCTGAGAAGTATTTTTTATAATTAAAAATTAATAATACCTTTCATTCCAGATAGTTATTTTTTTTTTTAATTTTATATACTACACCAGGGAAAGATAAAAGAGGGGGGGGGGGCAATGATACATGGTGTTTGGGGTAACTTTGACAACCTGTTGTTTTTAGCTAACAAATAAGTTCAGAATTCCGTTAGGGTCAATGTTGATGTTGATGTTTAGTAAGTTAACTATATACCCTATAGAGTGGGGTAGGTAACTATTTGAAAATTTCATCAATTTTTATAAAAGGAGCCTTACAAATTAAATTCTGTTCCTTTCAATATAGACAAATTAAACTTTATTTTATTAAACTAAGCAAATTATTCAAATCTTTAAGGTTTCTAGATATAAAATGTTGATACAGTTGG
Organism: Timema poppense; assembly: GCA_902141375.1. Lineage (NCBI taxonomy): Eukaryota > Metazoa > Arthropoda > Insecta > Phasmatodea > Timematidae > Timema > Timema poppense. The sequence continues at coordinate 160,123 of CABFOV010000209.1, forward strand.
TTATTGAAAATTAACTGTAACAATGTATATTAAATGTTAAAAGTAAAAAAAATATACATAGTGACAAAAGGCAAAATTGTCAAAATAATCAACTTCATCTTTTTCAAAAGAGTTATAAATCTCCTTCACTTGAACACTTCCCCAAAACTTGTATTTTAAACGTCTACAAGGCTATTCCAAAATGGGGGCGGGAAGCTGTAAGACGATATCTTCCAAATTTTCAAGGAGCACGTAAGTTTCTTTAGGAACAAAGGATGTTGTCATGGTATCTGTTGAATGCAATCCCATGACTTCTAACAAGGATTCAAAAATAATGTTTTGTGGGATACCAGATTTTAAACTTTAATTTCAAAAATACCCTACCTATGTGCATGTAATCCACCAATAAACGAATCATGTTTATACACACATTTTTTCAGAGGGTCAATGTTACCCAGGTGTAAAATTATTGTGGGGTCAATGTTACAGGACTTACGAATTATTTTATTTATTGAATTTTTTTTTTAGATTGATGAAATAATGCTGAATATTCGTTTAAATAAGTAAATTACACCATATTTTATTCTGTTATACCTAGGCCCTACCACTTCTTCTGCCCACAGAAAGTTTTTTTGTTCTTTGATTTTTTGCAAACTTTCCTTACCTAAGTTATAAGAATTCTACAAATAGATTGAATTGTTTTTTAATTTCATGATATGATATATGCTTCGTCAGTTAGAAATATCAAGCTATAGTTTACATGATGAGAGATTTTATTTCAAACCACTCGTGAAGGAGAGAATCAAAGTTTAAAGCAGAATTGACACCAGGGGTCAATGTTAACCCTGGGGGGTCAAAATTACCCCGGATGACGGTATGACCCAACAAAAATGGTTTACACTATACCCCATTAGTTTCTTTACAACTTAAGGTTAATATTATAGTTTATATACTATACATATTAAAATTAAAATAATGTTTATAATTTTAAGAGGTATTTTGTTTTCGTTTTAAGTACATTTATCAAATTAAGTTTTCACATCCTCTGGCCTGGTCCATGAGAAAAAATATAATTATGGCCCCTGATGAGAAGTAATGGAGAACCACTGCTATGGACCATTCGGCCACTGGATAACGTAAGTACATACTATATTTATTTTACATCCATTATAATTTTTTTTATTCAAGCCATATATTTTCCACTACCAGCTTACTAGGCCTGTCGTAGCTTCATATGCCTTATAATCTATTTTAATACTAGGACAGGCACAAAATCCAGTCCCCGGCCGTTAATTTATCAATATGAAAGGTAATCCCATATTTTCATAAATGATAAATTTTTGACCATGTCGGGAATCTAACCAGGGGCCCTTAGATCAATAGACAGTTACGCTATCTACTGAGCTAAGGTGTTGGACTTAACATTATCTAATATAAATAATTTGAATAATTTAGAACTTAATATAATTATATTTAGTAGTGCTATTTCTTTTTGAAATGGCATTCTACTATTATACCTTAAATATATAACTAATCACGCCATTCTCTAAAGGGGCAGGCAAAAAACTGTGAATATATTTCAAAAAACAATTTTGTACTTAATCCATCCTCACTAACTTTCCCCACACTTCCCTATGTTTGCTTACTCCCTTCACTTCAACAACATCTATACACCGAGTCATACATAATCTTTTATTCTTAAAACTCTTAATGTTTCTCTTTTTAACACATCCATCTACAACATTTAGCCACGCCTTATATGACCTACCTCTTCTTTTTGATCCTCACAATCTACCTTCATATTTTCTTCGTCACTCAATCCATACTCATACATCCTCTCAAGAAGCCCAAGCCAAAGTAAGACATTTCTTTCACATTGAACTATTGGATTCTCCTTCAAACCGCACTCTTTCAGCGCCCATTCATTACTGACTCTGTCCATATGAATTTTCCCACATACATTTCTTAGATAACTCATTTCAATTGCATTCACCTTGCTCTTGTGTTTCTCCTGACAAACCCAAGATTCACGTCCTTAACACACTTTTATATACTACCATATTTGACCCTTTCGATACTACCTCAGTCTTCACAGTAGTACACATACATCCAAATACTCTCCAAGATGCATTAACCCATCTGTCGATGTCACCATCCTTCCTTCTATTATCTCAGAAAATGCTGCCCAAATACACAAAATCATTCACTGGTTTTGGCTATTTTCCATTTATACTAGGTTAACAATCATTTCCTGGTCCGTCCTTATAAGAAAATATCCAGCCATTAATACGACGTAGTCTGCGTATAACTGCACTCTTTAACATTCACATTAGCCATTTGTACGTACATCAATCACGTCTTCACAAGTATCCCTCATAAACCTATCCATGGAAACCATAAACAGCCACTGGGACATAACACATCCTTGTCTAACATCCCGTTCAATGTCAAATCATTCTCCCAAAGCTCCATCTACCCTAACATACGCCTCACTTCCATCATACATAGTTATAATTGTATTTACTAACAAAACATTCAAACCATACTCTTTATAGTTATTAAAATGGCGTTAATTTTGCTGAGGTGAGGAAGGTTTAATTCAGAGGAAGTGTCCCCGCTTTTGGTTGGAAGGATGGTTGAAAAAATCTTACTACAACCAGTTGGGACTTGAGCTTAGAACACCTCATAACCATCAAACCACAGTAGATGAGCCCTACATATAGTACGAATGCCCTTAGATGAGGGTAGTAGGGGGTAAAGTGAGCTCTATCGACACGGGTTGTATATTGGTGGGAGCTACAAATTTAACTTATGACAATACATGTCGTAATAAACATAAAATGTGATCTACATGATATTAAAATACTATTCAATTAAGAGTAAATTGAACATCTAGATACGAAATCAAACTGTAGTCACCCACTCCTATAGCAGCGTGATTAACGCAGTGGATTAGACGGCTGATCTCGGGGAGATCGAAGTTTGAAATTCGGTTGGGTGTAATGAGAGTGGTTTTTACCAAATATTTTTCCACTCTCCTTCCACGCAAATGCAGTTACACTTTTTTATAAATATACATGCCCTAATTCGTAGAACCATTAACGTTACTATTACATAAGCGAATATTTTGAAAGGGTAGGGTAAGATGCATAGTTAAAAATAAGAATTATCATATTCACCATTTCATTATAGACGTCCATAAGCAGTGGAATTTTAATGCTTTAACCCGTTCTACCACTGCGGAAATTAAGTTTCAAGCTTCAGCTAGATATTCTGAAAATTGAAAATGACACCTGGACACGGGAATCGAACCCGGGACCTTCGTCTTAGTATGCCAATGCTCTTTCCACTGAGCTATTCAGGATTCGTCCCGTACCCATGGTCACTCTTCACTCATAGTTTAAAGCAGAGTCTAAGATGGACGTGCGGAAGTCGTCAGCTTATAAACATGTGATTATCTAAGATCACAGCCATCAGACAACGCAGCCATCAGCGACTCGGTGATTGTCATATATTATTGCAGCCATTTGACAATTATATTATAATTGTAAATTGGCTGCAATTGTCAGTGGTAAGAGCATTGGCGTACTAAGTCGAAGGTTCCCGGGTTCGATTCCCGTGTCTAGGTGTCATTTTTCAATTTTCAGAATATGATATCTAAGTGGTGCTATCCTCACTAAAATGCATAGATGATAGCTTCGGCTATCTGATTCATTCAGCTAGATAGTCTAGCTCAGTAAGTAGCGTGTCTGTCTACTGTGCTAAAGTTACCGAGCTAGATTCCTAGCATGGCCGAGAAAATTGTAATAGTTGAAATGTGGGTTTACACTTTCACAGTGATGATAGCATATAACCTGAACGGTTAGTAAGACTTGATGGTAGATAAATTGAAAGAGTGATGAATTCATGACTGGGGGGGTAAGGGGGGGGGATGAAGGTTGTGTCTATTCTAGATTTATTTAAGTTAGTTTATAAGTCATGTTGCGATATAATCAGACAGTTCAGAAAGAACATGTTACATAACTCAAACATATTAATACAATTATATTTGTTATTCAAAAAACCTAGTCTAGGTGTAAAGTGTAAAAAAATATATAATGCTTACGTTTAAAGAAGTAATATTAGATCAAATGAGACTGTAGGTTAGATAATCATATTTAGATTTGAACATATAACAGAATTAAATATTTAATTTATATATTTTTTACTACTCTTTAAACCTGAATTTATTGAAGCTAGGAGCAAGTGCTCTTATATATATATATATATATATATATATATATATATTACCAATAGTTTTCTCACTAATAAACTTATAATTGAGGCTAAAGAAACAATTTGTTTAATATTTGCCTGTACTACAAAATATAACTGATTTGGCTTATATATTACCATTAAAAAATAATATTTATATGCGGTGTTAACAGACGAGATTTTTCATACAAGCGTTAAATGATCAAAAACAGAGAAAACCAATTAATTAACTATTAGCCGACCTTTGAGATTGGGGACTGAGAATATCTAGAGTGATGAGATGATAGCTGGGACGCCCTAATCTCGATTCTTGAGCACGTATTAAGATTTCACACTAGATAGTGTCATGGTTGTGTACCACGAGAGTTAAAGGACGCTTGATCATAGTTTTTCCTACTATGCTAAGAAAAAGCGTGGGATTAGCGAGCCTAGAGCCATTAGGGGAGAAGGGTCAATGCGGTGCTGACATCTAGTGCTAATGAATATAATTATTTACACACAGAATAGAGCACAGCTGGCTCAGTAAATATATTCATAATAAACAGTTTAGTAAAAATATGGAACTCTAATAAATTGTGACAATTCTGCTTCGCAGAAAATATATTTTGTAAGTTAATTTAGTTTTAGAAAAATATTCATTATATAAAAATATGTACAGTAAATAAATATGTAACGTTCTACTTTTGCAATAGACTATACTGTCGATGACAGGGAGATCAAGGTTTGAATCTCTATCGGGTGTATTGAGGGTGATTTTTCCAAAATTATTTTCCACCACTCTCCCTCCACGTAGATGTGGGTGTTTTTCGTATAAACATTGCCTTCCTAATTTATACAACTATCGCAATTATTACAGAAGCGTATAAACTGAGAGGGGTGTAAGACGCGAGGCCAAAAAAACAACGAGATATTAGATGAAACAATAAAAGTTAAACTTAAATATGTATTGTGATACAGACAGGAGACAGTTTTTAAATGTAATACAGCTGTAAAGGTGAAAAAATAACTACTTCTTTTGTAGTGAGCTATATTTTTAAGTAAGACTTCAAGAATAGCTCTAGATGCAGGTTATTTTGGTTTGAAACTTATTTTATTTATTGAGATAACTTTCTTAATCTTACCTTTTCTCCAAATGTTTCTCCTACTCACTAATGTTTCTAATGTTCGAGTCAGCTGCCAGCTCACCGGAAACCGTCTCCATATTAACATGGAATGCATAAGTCGTTAGGACTTAATGACCCGAAACTAACTTCACCTTTTAATCAAATGTGAGGAAACCATTTGTTTAGTAAGTAGGCTACCGTTTTTGTCTTAATCTTACCTCTATATAAAAAAAATATAATGTAGTATTCTAAAGACAAATATCAAAAACACTCAAAATGTTAAGTATACTCAAATAAGAGATAACAATATTTTATTTTAACCATAAATCCCTTAAATTCCCAGTGGTGCCTTAAGAGTTACATAATAAATAATCTTAAGGAATATTTTGGCATTCATTTGAAGAAACACATCAAAAATATCCATGATAAGAATGAAAATATAAATGATAGATTCATTCCTCTCTCGAGAGTCATAGAAAAACAATTTTTAAATAATTTTGTTGCGGCTCTTTTCAATTTTCTGATTTATTTAAAATTATTTATCTTCGAATATAAATATCTTAATACTCTTGACATAACTTATTGACTGAATCCAAATTTTTGTTTATTTAGTCTACTCTTTTACGTTTGACACTTTTAAGAGTTATAAATATAGTATCAAAATAAAACAAATTAAAAGTTTTCTGCATAATGTTTTAATGCTTTAAAAGTATCATGAATCGTTTATTTGCATACACTACCCTGGGGAATGTCTTAATAGGGAGTGAAACCTTTGTCATAATACAAGTAGTTAAAATTAAGAAACAATGTATTTTAATTCACTGTGGTAAATAAATTAATCATTTGTTTCTGCAGTTACAATATGATTAGAATAACAAAAAACAGTCCGTAATATTTTAAAATAATACTAAAACAGTTATAATTATTCTTATAGATATTCGTAAATATCTAGTAGCCAAATTTTAACATAATTTTCTATAGATCAACAACCATATTTTGTTTTAAAATTTGAATTTGTGACTTTAGGTAAATTTTACGTTTTATATAATAGCAACTTTTATTTTATCTTTATATTTCGCTAGAATTTACATCAAAAACTTAACTGATTATATTTTGCGGGTTTTAAGCTTTTGAAGTTTAAAGTCATAATTAAAATTAAATATCCACCAATTTGGATAACTAATTATTTATAATTATCTTGTCTCTTTATGTTTAGAGCAACATACATCTAAACTCCCTTGGAATAACTTAGTACTGCATTGCTGTAATTTTTGGAGTATCATGAACTAGTCTAGTTTATTGAGTGTAATTATATGACTCTAAAGACTATTTAACATTTTGGAATAACCGAAATTTCCAAGAATATTGTCAATTCCTGATCAATTTGAACATGCACGACTGTATTTTGAGTGCGTGCTCGTGTTTTTATCAACACCATCTCAAGTTATATGACGTCACCTGTTTAAATGGTTTTGGGTTGCGGTAAAACGTTAAACGTTTCGCAGCAATTATCTCCAGTAACAAAATCACCTGCTCATTTGATAGTTGCTCGTCATTGGATAGTAATAGAACTGACTATAGACTAGAGATCAAATACCTCTTCGAGCCATCAATTTATATAGTGTTTGTAAGATGTGTCCATTGTAAGGGCTACTATCGAGATAAACATGTCGTCAGTCTTAAACAAATTTTATAGTTTCTTACAATATTGTGTTTTCGCTAATTGTCAAATACTAATCTTTAATTTAACAATATTTAATATTTAGCACCGCGTCTTACTACCCGTTCGGGTTATACGCTTTAAATACTAATTACGCTAATGGATTAGTAATTGGGAAGGTTGAATTAGAGGAAGTGAACCCGAATTTGCGTGGAGGGAGAGTGGAAAACCATTTAGGAAAAACCACCCCCAGTTCACCCGACCGAGATTCGAACCTCGATCTCCCCGTCCTCAGCAGTCGAGCTCAACACGACCGAGGCGGGTACTAATCTTTACGATCTGCCTTTATTGACAATGCTGTGGTAGCGGTAAGGATGATATATTTGAGAATAGATGTACACATAGCGTAGATAGCAGTTTTATTTTGATGGTCTAAAGCAAGGGTCCCCAGCCATATGCCCATAGGCACCATGGCACCCACCAACCCTTTTGCATGTTCCCACCACTTACGAACCCAAACCGATAAGTATTTGATTAATATTTTTTAATCCCACGTCACTTTTCGGACAACAATCAATGTACACCTACCTAGCTTCAGGTATGCTGTTTTCAAGAAGTTGAAGATTGAGAGATCAACCCTCCCCAAAATCACCCACCTTATCGAATCCATCCATCTCATTCCTCTTCCCTTGCCAACTCTTTTGCCACGTGTACTCCGAACTACTATTCTCATGGTTTCAAGCTGAAAGGTTTTGATTTTTCCTAATCGCAAAGACTTACCTTTCTCAACACACTTTCACTTTATATTTAATTTGCCAATATTTTGTCTGGCGCGACTCAGATATGTTGCCTGATCAATACACAGAGTAGTTAAATATTTTTAAAATGTACTCAACAAAATTATGGTGAATAACTATATATTGTCTAGTACCTTTATTTGAGCGTGTTAAGACTTTAAATAAGGCAGTATATATTTTGCCGTCAGCTTGGAGGAGGAGGTTTTTCACTCTTGATATACGTTCTTTATATATCTTATTTTATAGTTATATTAGTCAAATTCAGTTTAAACAAGTTAATATACAGCAATGGTATCTAGTTAAGTGTAACATAAAGTTTAATTAACCAACATTTAAAAAATAACCATGCAAAGTGAAAGGGAAAATCGTAAATGTGTGTTAACGATTAAATAAAATAAATATTTTCAAAACTATAATACCAAACCTTTCATTCCAAAGTGATCAATATTAATAAAAAATATTCTAAAAAATGGCATTTAAGATAAGTGAGACTTAACTAAGAATAGTAATAACATGAAATGGGGTTGTATGGCATTCTAAATATACATTCTTGTTTGTGGTGGATGTTCAAATCTCAAATGGGTGTACCGAATAGTCTTACATACCATTTATATACTATTTATATTTGTAATCTATCAATATATTTCCATTAGTAAACTATCACTGTGACCCACATTCATGGGCATATTGACTAAGGAGGTACATTATTATGGTCTTATTTACCGATAACGGTTAGGTGAGGGCTATTTTTCCGTCTCTATTTAACGTGGTGGTTTTTTTTCCTAAACAGTTCCTCTTTTCCATCCACCACATTGAGGATAGGCTTCCTCTACCTCACATCAATGAGTATAATAAGCAGGTAGTAAGTAAAGCATGGCTAACTTAAAATTATGGCTTTATTGTTTGTAAGTATTTACATTTCTTAATTTTTATAATTTATAAAATTAGTAATGATTTGTTCTATTATTTATTAATTTTAATTGTTCGGTAAAATGTTAATTAATAAATGTGTGCCCAGACTAAATATTGCTTTCCATATATAAAAATAATCTTGTTCATACATAGGCGATAATCTAGTTAGTATAAATTGAATATATATTATTTTTAAATCTTTAAAATCCTACAGGAAGAACTTGAAACAGTTTACCTGATTTTGGTAAGAATATTACTTACGAGGAAATAATATAGAAATATTTTCCTGGATATAAATGAAAACTTTTCTTATAACTTAATCTTCAGGGCTCGCATGTGATACATAAAATAGGTAAGGTAATTTTCAATTATCTCCCGACATTCAAATGGTGTCTTTTTATGAGAAATATTTTTTATAAATCTCTTAAACATTGGTTGTATATCAATGCAAATAATTTCGGGGTACAAAATTGATTTTAAATAATGTTTGAGAACTATTAACTGCTTTTGCCAAGACTTGTAGGGTTGGCTAAGTGTCCGCTTTCTTAGCTGTGACCCAGCATTAGAAAATGAATGGTTATTTTAAATTAAGATGTGACTAAATGAAATATTAATTTAAACGACGATATATATGGCTAAAAATTAATATTAGATATTTATTATGAAATAAAAATTTATTTTTACTAAATACAATTGTTTGGCATATTATAAGTTTAAGTTAAGACCCTCATCGGTGGATATGTGGACTAAATATAAAGCTCGTATTGTTTGGTTTAATGATGCCGGGCAGGGAAGTATTCTAATCCTTAATCGGTACTTATTATTATAAATAAATGCCGATAGTCCAATAAGGCACCATGCGAAATATTTTGTTGTCAATAACATATACTGAGACCATATTAAACTCATACTCAATTTAACTACGCTAATGGGGTAAGGAAGAGAAAGGTTAAAATTAGGGAAATTCTAGCTCCCTTTTTGTGAAGGTATAGCTAGAAGCGATTAAGTAAACAAAACCCTTATTACACCCAGCCAGTATTTTAGCAAATACCCTCGAGTCACTGTCAAACCAGACTAGATGGGCCTGATATTTAGCTAGCTCATGAAAATATTAGTTCAATGGATCAATAATAACCATGGACCATCAGATATATCACAGATTTAGTTAATAATAACTTACTATTCAATATCAGTAAACACTCTATAACATTGTCCTCTGAAAGAACTAGACAATAATTTGAAAACTTTAACTTAATATCCTTTTCAGTTTCTGACTGAATTTAACTTTGGTAAAAATAAAAAATATTTTCATTTTACTATCTTTCTGGGCAAAGCTTATTTAACTATGTAGAAGTAGAGATAGAGAAAGTAGAATTTAGAGGAAATTTACCCGCATTAGCTCGAAGGGAAAGTATAAACTATCTAATATTTAACACCTCTAGTATACCTTGTAGGGAGACGAAACCTTAACCTCTAGTTACTGGTAATATAAACCAGACAAGCTTGATATTGAGACCCGAGTGTCAAACGATATGGTTTTAAATACTTATTACATCCTTAAAAACAATTTGATACCGTAGTTATTTTCATGAGATTTCGATATTAAATGTAATCTCTATTGCAGACTTCATTTACTTCACCTGTCCGCCCTGTGTGATTGACAGTTGACGGTTTCTCTTGCAATTCCAAGGAGCTCACTACCTTTCCAAAATCTATGATGTTCGGAAGAACCAAAGGGAAGTGAGCAACCTCAGCCTCTGTTGATTTGAAGAATGTACAGAATGCCGCCCAAGGTCACTGGTAGCGTAGGTCTTGCCAAAAGTCCCAAAGATGAGAGAGAAAGGAATCAAAGGCATGGTGGCAATTTCACCCAACAATCGTGGGTGGCTGTGGGAGGGGGGGGAGGGATCAACAAGATCCACTTTATTTCTTTTGGGGACACAAGTGTAGGATTGAAACTCGGTAAATGAAAATGAAGAGAACGGGAATTTTTTCTACTTGTTAACAGATTGTTCGGAGATAGATTTTCTTTACGTAGATTGCAAATAAACCATTTAAAATAAATTATGCAAAACACATTGCATGTACTCTATAATATCCATTATAGGGCATATTTGATGAAACGTTGCAAAGTCAATAAGATACAATTCCAAATTATTTTATTTTATTAGATTTTTATTAAAACATGAACATTAACTCTCAAAAATTTGTAAAACTTATTTAGTAATAATTCTATGCTATACATATTAAAACATTTATTAAGTAATACAAACTTATAATAATCTTTTAATAAATTAATGATTTTATTGTTTGTATTAATACAATATATATTTGTAGTTGGAATTTTATGATATTATACTAAGTTTTACACGTAATATGTAATTATGAACCATATTTTTATATATATAAAAGGGAAATTATTTTAAAATTAATATCTGATTATTAAAATAATATCTTAATTATTACTTTCTTTAGTTAATTTTTATTTAGAAACTTCTTAATACCCATCTAGGTTGTCCACGTTTAACTAACAATAACAGAGCAATAAGGAAAAATGTTAAATTTAGAGGAATTTCACGAACACTTGAGTGAAGGAAGAGTGGGAAGCCATTCAGGAATAACAACCCTCATTACTGCTATGTTGTATTTGATAGTTTTGGTCCCCGTCACCGGCAGACAAGACCAGACGAGCTTGGTGCTTTACCAAGTGTTCGCTCCGATGCAGGTCATACTTAGTTACAAATACTTACACACTAAATATACTCATACATAAATACATTCACATCTATGAATACACAGATAAACGTAAACATTTAAATAGCCCCCAAAATATATAGTATATACAAATATGTATACATATACAAATACATACTCACATACTTACTTCATTCTGACATACCTGCGCACACTACAATGATAATGATGAAGTTGTTGAGGGGTTGGAAAATTTTAAAATGTAACAAGTATCATATTACAATTTTAATTTTATGGAAGGCCTAGTATACTTCATTAAATGAAAATACTACTTATCTTAGGTCTCAGTTTCAATTCCCTATTATTTAATTATTTAAAAAAAATCTAAATCAAATATTAGTTAACCTAAGCCAGCAGAGTTGATTAATTTTGTACCTCTCCTGACTCCTCCCACCTCCATCCACGGTTAGGGTCCGTTACAGAATGGCTTAAATTTGCAATTTAACATAAATTATTGTTAAGAAGAATTTTAATTCATAAAAATATAATATCAACTTTTGTTTTGCAATGATGTGCCACATCCCGTAGTCAAACACATCAAATTGATAAACACACGTGTTGTAAAATAATAACACGGTGAGAGTAAACAAAGCTTTAAATATTTTTTGTTATCATCAAGAATTGCTACCTTTTCTTGCTATAGCCATATGTACTAACTAAGCAAATGGTTTAAGCGATTAGGAAGGGTATGTTTAGAAGAAGTATATCCACATTTGAATGGAAGGAAAGTGAAAATACAAATTGGGAAAGCACCCTAAGCACATCCAACCAAGATTTGACCTTGACCTCCCCGTCATCAGCAGTTTGCACTAGTGAGGGAGTAGAGCCTTAGACCATGCGGCCACCAAAGTAGGTATGAATATAATTAAATGAGGTAGAATACAATGAGATGTTAAAATGTGAAACCAACTGAAATTTGAAATAATAATGAGAATATATTTTAATATTAAAATATAAAATTATTAAATAAATTATAAATTTAAAATTATTAGTATAAATATATGGAGTGGAATTTATATCATAAAATTTAAATAAAATCTTATGAACAGATTATTGATTGAAATTTGACTAGCCAATTATTGTGTTGTTATTTCACAATTGTTTGTTAATCCAATTATACCTTAATTTTATGAAATAAATTACACTCTGTTTATTTATAATGATAATAGTTATAATAATAACAATTTTAACCTTAAAATTTATTAAATAATCTTATATTTTTACTGTTTAATTATATTCTCTTGATTATATCAAATTGTCTGTTCATGTCACATTTTATTATTTCATTGTATTTTATCTCGTATAATTAATTACTACTAAACCCCTGCAAAACTTCCGCACATTCAACCTTCTCCCCCCTCCCCCTCAAAAAAAACATTTAGCCTTTTGTTGGGTTGTTGAAATTAAGTACTCAGCGAGGTGTATACACTAAATAGCAAAGAAAGTTTATTTATGTGAAAGTATTTAAAATTTACAAATACCTCTTTGTATACAATATTTGATGTCAAAATGCAATCATCTGGAATTAAAATTTTTGTTTTAACTTAAGTTTTAAACAAACAATGTGTTTCAACGCAAAGAGAGTATGCTATGTCAGAAGTCTGTAAACAAAGCCTATCCACTGATACTTTATTCATCGCTTCAGGCTTTGTATTAGTAGATAAAAAGGGATGTTGACAACAGAAACAATATAGAGGATATTCATAATTTCGTCTAGATCACTAAACGACTTAGACTTGTTATTTACAGCAAGTGTGTCAATCAATTTGATATATTTGACTACCTGATGTGGCACATCATTGCAAAACCCGCTTCAATTATGTTATCATAAAGTCAAATCTTTCTTAACTTTAATATTTATATTTTACTCTTTAAAACTGTCATGAACATAACCAAAAAGAGTAGTACGAATAGGGAATAGGATTAGGGGATAAGATAATTTTTATTTAGCACCATGACTTACTATACTTTTGAGCTATACGCAAATGTAATGATTAAGCTATTGCTTTAATGCTAGTAAATGTTTAGTTTAGAGGAAGTGTAACCAAATTTGAATGTAGTGAGAGTGGTAAACAATTTAGGGAAAACAACTCTTGCTACACCGGCATGGTCTAAGACAGGGCTTCTCAAACTTTTTACAGTCAGGCCTCACTTGACAACAAGAATAATTGTTAAGGTGCGGCAGAAAGGAGCGCAAATATTTTTACAGTTTTTAAAGAATTGAAATTTGTTGGCCAAAATAAATCTAATATTTCTCCAGTAGCAACATATAGATTAGTTTTCTACACATGCTAATATCAACCGAGCTTGAATATCTGTCAAGGATGTCCTGGGATTTTGTCAAAACTTTTTCTCTTTATTTAAAAAGTTTTCAATAAACTCCAGGATACCCTTGACATATATCCAAGATCTGTTGATATTAGCATGTGTATAAAACTAAACTCTATGTTGCTACTGGAGAAATATTTGACACATTTTGGCCAACAAATTTAAATTCTATAAAAACTTTAAAATGACTAACTCTCCCTTCTGCCACACCTTATGGGCCAGTTTCATAGTCAAATTTAGTACGCCTCAAGTGCGGCGCTACACTAAGTACATTACAACATCTACCTAAACCAGAATGGAATGGGCCAGTTTCCTATGAGAGAACGGCCCATTCCATTCTGGTTTAGGTAGGTGTCGTCATGTACTTAGTGTAGCGCCGCACTTGAGGCGTACTAAATTTGACTATGAAACTGGCCCTAAGCCTCACTGACGTACAAAATGTCTTTAAAAACGCCTTAAGTTGAAAAACAAAAACAAAATTATGTGAATTTAACATTGTTTACAAAGATTACTTGAATTTTTATTGAATCAATGATTATTTTTTATAAAACCCAATCAAATAATTATTTTATCTTATTATGTTTTTGCATTGTATGACGTGAATACTATTTATGATAAAAATATTAACTTGCATAGAATGTATTATTTTAAAAATATTTTAAATTACTTACCTGTCAGTGAGAAGAATGAGATTATTTCTTATCACATATGTGGTTCAGGTCTGGTTATATTTTTGTGGTCCTTTTCCACCGTCAGTCAATTTCTGTATTTAGTTTTTATTTCCTTCATTGCTGCGAAACAACTTTCACGTGTATATGTTGATGCAAATGGAATAATCGTTTATAGCCTCATTTGCCAAAGCAGGCTATTCATTTTGTACAGTTAACCAAAATTTCACCAAGTCGGTGGAAATATACAATTGCTTCAAAGATGTATCACAAGTCATGTCTGCAAAACTTTCTTGTGCTTGCAATAAAAGATGATTAACAATTTCAGAATCAGCTGTAAAAGTATTACGAATCCACAAATAGTTGGGTTGTCAACACTGTCAACACTAATTTCTTTAAAATAGTCGCTAAGTCTTTCGTATAAAGCTGACAAATGGTTGACCATAATTTGATGAACCGTTGATGCACTGACTATTAGTTAAATTCCTTCTGAATAACCATCTAACAATGTAAACATTTACACACTTCCTTTACAAAGTCTACTTTTCCACAGCAAAAACTTTTTCAAGAAACCATTCACTTTCTTAAATTTAGTATAATGTCGCTGTAGAGACATGGTCAATAAGTTCAACCTGTCAAACATATCACACAAATATGCTAATTTTACCAAAAAGTCTTTGTTCTGGAGATGTTCTGACAATACACGCTTGCCTTGCAAAAAGGTCCTCATCTCATCAAGCAGCTCGAACACCCATTGAAGCACTCTTCCAGCTGACAGCCATCTTACCTCAGTAGGGAACAGTGACGGTAGGAGCTGCCCAGCTCATAGCACATTAATGCCAAACATCTGGTATTCACTGCACTGGTTTTTATCACATTCACCATTTTCACAGCCAAGCAAAGCACATCATGAACCTCTGATTCCATATATTTTGCTGCAACGGCTTCTCAGTGAGTGAAGCAATCAACCCATTTTACATTATGGGCTACTTTTTAAATTCGTTTTACAAGACCTGTATGTTTCCGGGCCATTGGATCAGCACCAACAGTACATATCCCTACCTATGTACTCCATTCAAAATTATCTTTATTAATAAACTCATCTACTGCTTTAAACAATTCTTCTCCTATAGTTATAGATATGACTTCCTTACAAAATTGTAGTTCCTCAACCTATATATATATTTCACCTGCAAATCTTATATAGCATAAAAGCTGCACTGGATTAGATATTTCTGTCGGTTCATTCAACTAAATAAAAATAAATGAAAAATCTCCTGCTTAGATTTTTTTTTCTTTGATACTTTTTGCTATGTCATCGATACGGCAGAGAATTGTTTCATTTGAGAGCGGAATATCTTTTATTTCCTTACTCGCACGTTCGCCTAATATTATATTACACATATCAAGAGCACAAGATAATATAAGATTATCTGCAATTGTTTGTTCCTTTTTTGATTTAGAAACATGAGGAGTGACTATGTTTGATGCAATTAATGCTTTTGTTGACACATTAGCCTGTTTGGAAAATGTTTCCTTTTGTTGTTAAATTTCAATTGAGCTGCGAAGAAAAAAAAAATCACTTGATTTGTTAACCCAATCTGGATGCTTGAAATGCATATGTATTTTTAATTTAAATGGCCGCACATTATCATTTGAAAGAGTTTGACAACATATTACACATTGAGGCTTTTTGATTGTTATTCTCTTTGTTCAAGCAAGTGAAACCCAAATTAATAAAACATTCATCATATTGAAACTACAAAATTATTATTTACATGTATAACTAACACAACGCTGCTAAAAATAATAATTATATTGCACTTACCCTTAGAAAAGGGATAAGTATAGAAACGCCACTCCAATGTTGGCAAGTAGAACATGGCTAATGCCGCGAATTAAAAGATTTAAAGCTGGGCGTTACACTTTGAATTTAACGCATTTTCTATTGCGGAATCTTAATTAATCAATTCTTATATCAAATTCAATAAAATGTAACTAAATTTATTATTTTATAAATAAACCACGTTATAAAATAGAAAATTTAGCTCAACACCTTCTTTAAAATAAACGACAAATTAGTAGCAAAACGATAATGTCAAATTTTATACAGACTTTGCACTTCATTTTATATGGACGTCCACGAATGTGCATGCCTCTGTGACATCATTATAAGCTGCTCCTAGCGATATTGCCCCGAACTAGCAAACTAGTTGACGGATTCAGCTAGTCCTATGAGAGTGCCCACCCCCATGACTTACACGCACGAAATACGAAACAGAACCACATTTCCTCCGGTCTTATGAGCTACTACTGATACTGAAATATTGCAAGAAGAAAAACAGTTTAGCCTGGTTACAAAGAGCTACCTATAACCTTTTTCTCTAGGTGAGCTCTTGACAAAACCCTTTTATGTACCCATCATAGATAAAATGCGAATTGGTAGATCAAGAAGGAAGGGGAGAGAGTGAGACCTGTCACCCTTCTTTTGTCTTAATCTTCAGCCCTCGCGCTTGGCAGGTACCTACCACCTGACTGCTTTTAAAAGTATTACTGGCTTATATAACCGTTTGCCTATAAAATTACAAATCCATTGAAATGTAAAAATATTTCATGCAATTTTAATCTTAATTGAAAATTCATCGGTCAACCAATATTTTAACGATGCGGTGTCTCATATGAAACTCTCTCGTGCCTCACCAGTGAGAGGTGCTCCACAGTTTGAGAAACCCTGATCTAAGGCATTACTCTCGCAATAGACAACACTGTCGATGACAGGGAGATTTGGGTTTGAATCCCCGTCAGATGTGCTGTGGATGCTTTCTCTTGAATAGTTTTCCACTCTTCCCCAGTGCAAATGGGGGTACAGTTTATCTTAAATTCAGCCATAGCCATCTTTAATACATTATCGTAATTAGTACATATGCGTATAACCTGAACAGGTATTAAGAAGCTGTGCTAAGAAAATCATCACAAACAAAAGTTTTATTAATGCTTGTAATAATTACTGGTATGTTTGGATAGCATATCTAGCAATAAGACACGTAGAATGCCATGGTGTATCTCGTAAAATTAATCTTTAACTATCTATTACTTCACCAAACACCGGCGCACTAGGGATTTAAATAAAAATTTAATTTTAAAAAGAATGTTCTTTTTTCATCCTAATTTTTAATAAAGGGCAGACTTCTGTGCTGGCGGCCGGGTCAACCCTCGGTCCCGGCAAAGATTTATCTGATTGCCAAACCCTTCCTTCACCTCTGACAAGACATCTTGTGAATGTGGGAAGTGCCAGGCCTCCACCGTGGTTCGGAATCCACGTTAAACTGTAGGTCCTTCATTTCATCTCACAATCACCCTACTATAACACATTAGCGTACGTGCGTATAACCCGAACGGGTAGTAAGACGTGGTGCTAATAATAATAATAATAATAATAATAATAATAAATAATAATAATAATAATAATAATAATAATAATAATAATTTAATAAAGGGGATATGGCGTATAACTTGAACGAGAAGGAAGACGTGTTGCTAAAAAAAAGTGGATACTTGGTACATGCATCACTGTGTTGTGTGTTGAATGATTAATAAAGTTCCTCAATTATTACTTGTGTAAGGTTTGCATGTTAATACTTATGAATTTTTTATTCTAAATTTTACTAGAAAAACAAATATTTATAAATATTATGAAATATTTTGTTTTACGTTACATAATTTAGGTTGAATATAATTTATAGATTACTATACTTGGATTAAGAATGTGCGAGTAAATTCGAGAATTTACAAAATATCCAGTTTGATACATTCAAAAACAACACATTTATTTAATTAGATTTTCCTAGCTGCTATGTATGATAGATATTATGTGAAAACATAGATATTTTCCAAAAAATAGTGGTCAACCTTTTTCCGAAGTTATTTCTATAGGTTGGAAAAAATTATTTTTATTTTACTCAAATATTTTAAAGGTTTCTCAAAATTTTACCTTTATATAGCTTTATACAGCAATGATTATGAAACCCATATCACTCAATGAATATTAAAAATAAATTCTCATTCTTGTCTCACTCTATTAATTTCTCCACATGGCTGGACAAGTTTTCTACGAGGTCAAGTTTGCATTATATTTATTAAGACTTCAAGAAGAGTATGATACTCAAATCCCGGGAAACTTGATTTTATTAAGGAAAGGGGGTAAAGAGTAAATGTATTGGAGGATTTCATGGTATTCTATACAAAATGTGTGCACTACATTTAAGCTAGTACCTTCATTACTAACTATGGGACCAATACATCCTATATTTAAAATTTAACAATCTTAGGAATGAGCCTACACTTAAAACAATTTATATGTGTAAATACTAAGCCAAATTCTGACTTATTTAAATAAATATTTGTTTTGGTTATTTGAATAAGTGGTAAACTTTATCTCATTTTAAATAGGCTATGTGTGCATTAATAAAAAATAAATTAAAGGTAATATTCTTTTACTTGAAAGAAATGTGTGTTCCCCTTTAAATGTTGCTAATTTACGACAGTGAAAATACTTTCAGTTCATTAGAGGATAGAAAATTTGATGTGTTAAGTAATCATTTGCTTTTAAAAAAGTATTGCTAAACGAGTGGAAGGCATTGTCGATATTAAAAAGGAGAATCAAAATAAACCCCTTAGAGCTCCATCAAAAGTGTACGTTATTTAATCATCCACTCTCTTAATGTATATTTAAACAAATCATGTGATAAAAAATGTAATATTTATCATCCATTTACTTAGACTAAAAATAGAGTGATTTTGTTGTTAGAAATATTAAATACAATTATTTTGGAAGAAAATTTCAAAAGAGATATGCTTAAGTGCATTTGCAAAATTGTTTTTATGTTAAATATTAAAATATATTTTCATATATACGTTGTAACACACATATAATATAATACCGACAGTACAAATGATATATAATGGTAAGAAGATTTTTTTTTATTTAAACATAATTGTATAGTTGAATAGATATTGAAAGATTTTTGTACACAATTTCAAATGATAACTATTTTCTAAATCAAATGTTATAATGTTGACCCGCTTTGGTGGGCGCATGGTATAAGACGTCACCCTCGCAATAAATTATACTGCTAATGAATGATAGACCCGGGTTAGAATCCCAGTTGGGTGAACTGAGGAAGGAGTTTTTCTAAATGGCGTTACACTCTCCCTCCACGAAAATGCGGATATGCGTACAACCCGTACGGATAGTATGACGAGGTGTATAAAAAAGTTTTACTCACGAATTTTAGACATTGTGATTAGACCTATGACAGATGCCATTGATGGTCACATAGTTTAAATTCTTAAGTATCACACTCACAATAAACTGGATTGCCAGTGTGGAGTTCAGGGTTTGACTCCATCCTGGGTTTTCACATAACGGATGCCTAGTCCCTGGTACGTTAGTGAATATATGCATATAGCCTTGATGGTTGGTGAGAAGTGTTCGACATTAAGCAATTAAACCCACGGCTGATAAATATTATGTTAAAGTTTTACACTGACAGTTGAGGATAGAGGTTCAAAAACGTAGCTTAATGTTCCTACTTATTTAAGTGCTCCAGGATTTATTTTGGGCTAGCAGTAAATATCACCATATAATTTGAACCAGATACTTTCAGCTCACTAACTGGTAAGCTACCTGTCTGAGTTATGGTCGTTGTGGTTGCATTATATTAATGTTTTAGCTAACTATTCGTTGTAAAAAGTGCATGCAATGAATTCGCTTTCATATGTTCTTATTATAAACGAGTATTAAGATAAATATTTGATTGCTGATGTCTTAGCACTCCACACTCGCAAAGAGAAACCATTCTTTAAGTACAAAATAAATATACAAATAGTTGTTTACATTTAAGATTAAATTACTGGCTTGGTTTAAATTTAAATTCTTACGAATCAACTTTTGGAAAACATTTGAGAAAAAAGTTAAACATTGATATTATTTTACTATATTATTAGTGTTATCTTACATGTATTACTAATATATATATTAAAAGTGATAAATGAAGATATTATGACTTGACATAGGAGTATATACATGAAAGTAGACCTAGGAACTGTTTACATTTTTAAGAAAATTTTAGTATACATTTGGCATGTCTGATTGGCTTTCTACAAGATTTTGATCTAATTAGTGTATGGGCATATTCATTTCATTAATTATTCAAATAAACCGGTTATGGTGTTAGTCACTCCATAATTATTCAGGATTATAAGATCACAATATTTAATTTTGGCATTTGCTTGTATAAACGATACATTTAGGTAAGATGTTTTGTTATTTTAAATAATCTTAAGAATTAAATAAAATAAATTTTATAAACAGATATTTAATATAACCTGATTCAAAACTGATTTAAAGTGACTGGTCACTTGAAAATAAATAGCACTTATGGTGTTACCAGGCATATTTTAGATGAATTACTTATTTTTATAATCATCATAGAAATGGCTTCCAATTCGTCTGCATAGGTAATATTTCTTTAGAAAATAAAATTTACTATAATTGTTCCAAGTGTGTTAGAAGCTTTGATTGGTCAAAACAAATCTTAATATAAACTCAACCACTAGCCACACATTCATGTTCTATGATGATATTTAGAATATATTAATATAATGTACCCTCCTCCTCGCTTCCGGTTTGCACTAAAAATTAATAAATCTAACCCTGCATAGTTCCACTATATCGTAGTTTATCAAATACTAGACCCTTCCCCCATACCCCCCCTCCCCGCATTATTATTTTCAACACACATATTGAAGAATCATCATAGACTCTACCATAGAATATGAGTGACTATCGACATTTTTATGAGGA
Source organism: Timema poppense (assembly GCA_902141375.1). Classification (NCBI taxonomy): domain Eukaryota; kingdom Metazoa; phylum Arthropoda; class Insecta; order Phasmatodea; family Timematidae; genus Timema; species Timema poppense. The sequence goes on from CABFOV010000209.1 coordinate 181,443, forward strand.
ATTATTATTATTATTATTATTATTATTATTATTAGCACCGCGTCTTACTACCCGTTCGGGTTATACGCACTTACGCTGATGTGTAATGGTAGGGTGATTGTGAGATGAAATGAAGGACCTACAGTTTAACGTGGGATCCGAACCACGGTGGAGGCCTGGCATTCCCCACATTCACAAGATNTATTATTATTAGCACCGCGTCTTACTACCCGTTCGGGTTATACGCACTTACGCTGATGTGTAATGGTAGGGTGATTGTGAGATGAAATGAAGGACCTACAGCTTAACGTGGAATCCGAACCACGGTGGAGACCTGGCATTCCTCACATTCACAAGATGTCTTGTCAAAGGTGAAGGAAGGGTTTGGTAATCAGATAAATCTTTGTCGGGACCGAGGATTGAGCCCCGGCCGCCAGCGTAGAAGTCTGACACCTTACCCCTAGACCACCAGGTTACCTATATGAGTAATAAATTAAATTTTCAAAATAAAATATAGCCTATGTTACTCGCTGATAATGTAGCTTTATATTGGTGGAAGAATTTTTAAAATCGGTCCAGTAGTTTTTGAATTTATCCACTACAAAAAAAAAATAAAAAAAAAAATCCTTCTTCTTTATAATATTAGTGTAGGAGGCCTTAGTATACACCACCAAGGCAGGTCTGCTATCTTTCAGGTTGAATGGACAGAACATTGCATTGCACTTGATGTTGAGAATAATTTGTTATGCCCACTTGTAAAGAAATAATTTCAATTGATGATTTAGATTTTAACTTCAGACTATTTTCATGTAGGGTTGGTTGTGCAAGGTATATGACTGCTCTTTCAGGCTGTTCACGACTAACAATAGCACACCTAGATTATTAAATAGGTACACTCGTATTCAACTGGTGGGTGTATACCAAGCAAATAAAAAAATACTCTAGTGTAATGTACATTGCAATATTTTAGATAGTGGCTTTTGGGTTAAATTCAATAATACAATGGGATTGATAATACTGTGTTGAAACTCTTGAAACGTCAGAGTAACTAGTAAGACGATATCATTATTCTCTTAGAGTTGTGGTTTCTACCCCATTCAACTACCCTACCGCAATATATGCATTTTTTACAGCACCGAGTCTTACTAACCGTTCGGGTTATACGCTGTATCCATGTTGATTAATTTTATGGAGTAAGGATGGAGAAGGTAGAATAATAATGAAATGTACTTTACCTGCAGTTGCGTGAAGAAAGGATGGAAAACTGTTTAGGAAAATATACCCTCAGTACACCCTGTATGAATTAAATACTAGCATCCTCATCAATAGCAAACCAAACTAATTGAGCTTGACATTTAGTCAGCGTATTTATATAAAAGGGTGTGTCTTAGAGTTATAGTCCTCACCTCCTAACTATAGTATTATATATACATACATACATACATACATACATACATACATAATCACTCTGTTACCTTATGGGATAAGCAAGAAACTGTGCATGTAGCTCATAAAACAACTCCGTATTTAAACCTTATTAACTAACTTTCTCCACACTTCTATATCTTCGAATAATCCCTTTACTTCAACAATATCCATTCACCGAGTCATACATGCACTTTTATTTATCTTACTCTTAATGATTCACTTTTTACAAATTCGTCTATAATATTTAGCCTATATGGCCTACCCATTGCTTTCGATCCACACACACTACCTTCATATATCTGTTCGTCATTCAACCCACACTCAACCTCCCAATATGCCCAAACCAAAGTAAGACGCTTCTTTCACATTTAAATGTTGGATCCCCTTTAAACCTGCACTCCTTCAGCAAACATTCACATTTATTAGATATGTCATTCCCACAGCATCTACCTTGTTCTTGTGTTTCTCTTGACAAATACACTTTTCACATTCAAAAAACCAAGTTGGCGTCAACAAACTTTTAAATAAAGCCATCTTAGCCTCTCTCGATATTACTTCATATTTTGCAATAGTCCACATAAATCCAACTACTTTCCGAGATGCATTCACATGTCCGTCCACTTCAATTCAATAATACGTGAAAAAAACAAATAGCTAACAAGCTATTTTAAGCTACACACGATGTATTAATAGACTTTCCTAGAAATATGGTGGGCTTACTAACCAAATGAGCACTTTGTCGACTTATAAAAAGTACAGGTCCATGACAAAATTGAAAATGCAATCTCAAATATAAAAAATTAAACTGTGTCAGTAAACGTGATTCACGTTTCTTGGTGAAAGCTTTCTAAGAAGCAGAAACTAACTTCTATATTTATTAGAAATGTGTTTACTTTTAAATTTGTTCACAAAACACGACTCAGGTAAAAACTGGGTCATTGGCACCCTACCGCATAAGTTTCTGATGGATGGCCATCTGAAGCATTTAATCTCATGGTGACATTGGCGTGATACAGTAGATTTAGGTGTAAGCTAAAAGTGTCTGGTCCACACTAGTAACATAATCTCGTCTCGTATTCCTAACGCGTAGCCTATCTCGAACGCAGCAAATTGGACCCCGTATCGTCGCCGCGAACCTGAAGGCGATGCGATGCGCGTATCAGAACTCAGCGAGCAGCTTCAATTCATTTAGCCGTCCCATCAAAGGAGGATTATGCGTGAGGATGCACCTTGTTCAGAAGTTCTCCGCCACGCCACACCACACGACTGATTAAAAGTATGGCACTCTAAATAGATCGCTATGTGATGAGGAAAGGGAATTTTGTATCATACATGTCACGCGTATCCTCAACACACGCTAGCAATGATCGAGACGGGGATATTATACGAGGATCTGATAAATGTGTCAGTCCACGCTCAAAGCTTTTAAACTGACCAGAGTCTTTATAATAGTTATTTATTTGAGGTATTTAACGTGCACCTTCACATTTTTCAGCTATGCTGGGGATCGAACCTGGGCTCCTTAGCTCCATATACAGACAAACTATCAACTGATCTAAGTTTTAATCTTTAACAATGAGTCTTACTACCCGTTTGAGTTATACGCTTATGTATTAATTATTCTAATGGTCTTAGGGATGAGGAATGTTAAATTTATTGTAAGAGTACACGCATTTGCATTGAGGGAGGGTGTAAAATTATTTTGAAAAACCATCCTCAGTACACGTGACCGAGATTCGAGGCTAGATCTCACCGTCATCAGCCCTCAGCAGGATCTAGTCTACTGTGAGTGTAGCACCACCGAAACGGGCAGGGACCAAAGTTAAGTCCTGACTAGACACGAAAGAGACCGGATACTTTTATAAAATGTGTTCTCCTATTTATTTTTTCTAGTGAAATGGCTGTTCTCTCACATAAAGATCATTCACCTTACTCATCAAATATGTATTAATTTAAATAGGATAATAAAAAGCATTCTAAAACAAAATATCCACGATCAGATCAACATAAAACAAATTACACTCTCTGTAATTAGTAGACACACACCCTATGTGCCTAGGTGTAGTATGGGCTTTATAATAGTGGTAGCTTAAAATCCTATATATTATTTCTGTTGTCAACATCCCTTTTTCTCAAATAATACAAAGCCTACAGCGATGAACAAAGTATTAGTGGATAGGATTTTTTTTTACCGGCTTCTGACATAGCATACACACTCGGTTTATGTTAAAGCGCATTGTTTGTTTACAATTTAAGTTAAATAAATATATAATAACATTTTTGCATCAATAACTGAATTGAAAAACTTTTTGCTATTTAGTGTATACACTTCGCTGAGTATTTAATTTCAACAACCTAACAAAGGAATAAATAATTTGTGTGTGTGTGTGTGGGGGGGGAAGGAGGGGGGTGAAAGTTTCGCAAGGGTTTACTTGTTATAACATATTTTATTTAAGGGCTCGTTTTATTAAATGGCATTAAATGTTGATGCATAAATCCAATTAGTTTATAAAGTGAGGGCTGATGGGAATTCACCTTTAGAAAGTTCTAGTATAACACATGAAAAAAAATAATAGTTATACCTTTGGGCATAACATGGATGTTTATCGCAACATATTAAATAACACCTCCCTTGATTCCCTGTAGGTAAATTTAACAGCATGTAATAAATCCCATACTATTTAGTTACCACGGCACATTTAAAAGTGATTTTGTAGCATATCACTTGCTTGGTTGGCCTCGTGGTCTAAGGCGTAGCTTTCGTATTAGACTGGACTACCGATGACAGGGAGATCTAGGATCGACTCCCGATCGGGTGTACCAATGGTGGTTTTCCAAAATGTTTTCCCACTCTCCCTTCACGTAAATGTGGGTACACTTTATATAATTTAAGCATTCTTAATCCCTAATTTACTGGCATTATCAGTAAATACGCGTATAGCCTGAACAGATAATAAGACGCAGTGCTAAATATATAAATAAACATTGCCTATCAAGATAGTTTAGGGCCCACTGTATTATTAGAGAGGGATACTAGCTGGTTAATTGGGCAGTGAGATACTAAAGTTTTGATGCAATATAGACGTTAGGTGTATGAGATTAATATTAATTTAGGATATATTTTATTTGTAAAGGATGAAGACTTAAACCACTTTAATGTTTCTAAACTATTATTTTACAAAATGATATCAAAGTTATGTATTTATAACTACAAAGGTGGTTTGTTTTTAGATGTGGTAACAAAAACAGTTTGTGTCCTAAGCCTAACCACGAGCACAGAAATAGTTCCTAAGAGATTTGGCACGCTGCCTTAAATAAATTGTAAGTAGCCTACGTCTCATTTAAAATATATCTTGGTGACCTGGTGGTCTAGGGGTAGGGTGTCCGACTTCTGTGCTGGGTCTGGGGTTCAATCCTCGGTCGCGGCACAGATTTATCTGATTACCAAACCCTTCCTTCACCTCTGACAAGACATCTTGTGAATGTGGGGAATGCCAGGTCTCCACCGTGGTTCGGATTCCACGTTAAACTGTAGGTCCTTCATTTCATCTCACAATCACCCTAACATTACACATTAGCGTAAGTGCGTATAACCCGAACGGGTAGTAAGACGCGGTGCTAATAATAATAATAATAAAATCTATCTTCATAATCTAAGCCCTATCAGTGTAAATATACATACTACTGGACGGGTAGTAAGAGGCTGGGCCAAAATATTAAAAAAAAAAAAAATTCTATGACATGGATAAATGATGGAGATTCATAAATGCTCCAATAGTAAACCTTTTGTAATTTCAATAAACCACATTAAGAATGTTATACTTTAGATGTAATGTGCAACAGCAAAATTGTGTTAGCTCACGTATTAATTGGTTTACCCGTGTTCTTTAAACTTTAGAAATTGACTTCATATCCGTTGAATTTTGTATGCTACCTTCTAAAATAGACAGCTAGATTCGAACTAAACACTTTTAAAAGAGGCTAAAAAAATGTTCAACTGTTAATTCTCCAACGCTGAATACTGAATGAAGAAATGTGACAGAGAATTCCGTGTCGGCATTGAAAAAGAAAAAGAAAGAGGGGGTCCTGACACACTTGACCGAACATTTCGTTTCATCAGTGAGGCGTGAACCCATGGTCTTGTGTGTGGGTTGTCCTGGAGCCGCACACCATATAACAACTTGAAGGGACGACCAAGAGGAAGAAAACAACCAAAAAAGTTAACCGGGCGGTCTAGGGGTAAGGGTTTGGACTTCTGTGCTGGGGGACCAGGGTTCAATCCTCGGTCCTGGCACAGATTTATCTGATTACCAAACCCTTCCTTCACCTCTGACAAAATATCTTGTGAATGTGAGGAATGCCAGGCCTCCACCGTGGTTCGGATTCCACGTTAAACTGTAGGTCCTCCATTTCATCTCACAATCACCCTACCATTGCACATTAGCGTAAATGCGTATAACCCGAACGGGTAGTAAGACGCGGTGCTAATAATAATAGTAATAATAATTATTATTATAACAAAAAAGTTGTGATATTAATTACTTCAAGTCTGTATCTATAAACAGATACCATCAAAACAATTTACGAGCACAAAATTGTCCTCTTCCCTGACGTCACTATCCTATTCAAGTGATCTAATGATTGTTGAATTAATATTCATACATGTTTATGGTTCCCTATTGAACAGGGGATTATTAGGCAGTACTTAGTTACCGAGATGCGTTACAGAGGTTCATTAATACACCATTTATGATGTTGTTTATTTAATTAAAATATAGATGTGTTCAAAACTGGGTAGAACGTTATAGACGTGTCTTTAGAAGAATAAACACATTATAATTTACCTTTATAAATTGTATGAATTAAAAATTAAAGAGATGAAATTATCTCGTTTAAATCTATCAATTCTCTGATCAAATTAAATAAATACCTGATTTAGTGAACGAATGATCTAAAGCGTCACTCTAGTGTTAGAATGGCCTGCTGATGACGAAAAGATAGGGGTTCGAATCCTTGTCAGGTCTGTGCTGATGGTGATTTTCCCTAAATTGTTTCCCACTCTCCTTCCAGACAAATATGTGCAAACTACCTCTAAAATACCTGCTTCCTCATTCTTACCCCATCGCAGTAATTATAATACGTACGCATAGCCTGAACGGATAGTAAGACACGAAGACGAGAAAAAAGTTTTAATCATAAATTTGGCTTTTTTTTAAACACTTAAAATTATTTTTAATGTAGGGTGAAAATAAAAAATGTTAAGATTATTAAGAAATATTTTAATAGTTTGTATGGGTTGACCTGGCGGTCTAGGGGTAAGGTGTCAGACTTCTATGCTGGCGGCCGGGGTTCAATCCTCGGTCCTGGCACAGATTTATCTGATTACCAAACCCTTCCCTCACCTCTGACAAGACATCTTGTGAATGTGGGGAATGCCAGGCCTCCACCGTGGTTCGGATTCCACGTTAAACTGTAGGTCCTTCATTTCATCTCACAATCACCCTACCATTACACATTAGCGTAAGTGCGTATAACCCGAACGGGTAGTAATACGCGGTGCTAATAATAATAATAATAATAATAATAATAATAATAATAATAATTATAATAATTATAATAGTTTGTATGCATCATAAAACCCCATTACTATACTAAATATATATTTCTATCTTCAAATATACGTTTACGTTAGTTAGTTCCATAAAAAAAAACAGTGTATTCCGTTTAATTTAAGATATGATAGTTCCAGTTCTAAGTGTACCCACGGGTGGGTGAAGTGTAAAGTCCCCCCCCTCCAACCCCCTGATGTAAAGTGGACACCAAGCTAACTTCGGCTGTCACCGAGTGTGTTTACTTGTGTAATAACAGTGTAGTTTTATCAAGTGTGAGTTTGTGACAATGGTGTGTTGTGCGATTGCCACTTGTTCTAATCACGATAAACACCAAAAGATCATAGGAATTCATTTTCACCGATTTATTAAAAACAATGAAACCAAATTACAGTGGATGGATGCTTGCAAGCGGGCCGATTCATTTTTTGCCCTTGATATCTCTCGCCTGTGTTCAATACATTTAAATTAAATAGATATTTTAAGGATTTAAAGAGTGAGTTATTATGAAACTTCCTCTAAAACGTGTGTTAAAGCCTTATCCAGTACCTCATTTTAATTTACCAATATGTAGCACTGTTTTAAATCCGACTAGGCCTACCCGTTATGACAACAAAACACGAACAGAAAAACGACATGCTCACAAAGATGTACAACAACTTTTACAATCATCATCAAACAATGATACAGACTGCGTACGAAGTTAATTTGTGAATGAATAAATAGGCTAGGAAAAACACAGGATCGTAGCGCTAGTGTTGCTCAACTGTCTGCAGGATTATAATACATGAAATATTATTATTAGCACCACGTCTTACTGCCCGTTCGGGTTATACGCACTTACGCTAATGTGTAATGGTAGGGTGATTGTGAGATGAAATGGAGGACCTACAGTTTAACGTGGAATCCGAACCACGGTGGAGGCCTGGCATTCCCCACATTCACAAGATGTCTTGTCAGAGGTGAAGGAAGGGTTTGGTAATCAGATAAATCTGTGCCGGGACCNTCTGTGTCGGGACCGAGGATTGAACCCCGGCCGCCAGCACAGAAGTCTGACACCTTACCTCTAGACCGCCAGGTCACCGACATGAAATATGAACAAGTCAAGTTAAAATAAGTTAAGAACTTGCAATAACAACTAAATGCAGCTAGTTAGTTATGAGTAAATGCAACTAAAAAACATTTCTCGTGTATTTGAGGGTGCATTTTATGCACGTCAGCAACAAGCCTTCAAAAAAGGAATATGTTGCATATCATGCTCTGGGTTTTGTGAAATATATATTAAAATATTCACTTCCCAGTGAAGTTACAATCAAACGGTATCGTAGACAATTTTCCATTCCTCCAGGATTTATTGGCCTGAGTACTGACTGACATTTTAAAAAGACAAGCAAGCCTCTTCAAAGAATTTGAAAAAGATGTAATCCTTAGCTTCGATGAGATGAAGGTTAACAGTGACCTTTGCTTTGATCAAAGTGAAGAATTAGTTAAAGGGCCTCATAACAATGTACAAGTCATGGTAATAAGAGGTTTAGTTGAAAAGTGGATGCAACCTATAAACTATAACTTTGACACAGCAGTCATAAAGGAACTGCTAGTAGAAACAATTCAAGTTGTTGAAAACACTGGCATTTTATAAATTTAAAAATTAAATTAATACACTGTCAGCCGTAGTTGATATAAATAACAAACCTAAAACTAAAATAGTGCTTGAACAACAATATTGATTTTATTTGCCACGGCAATGCTTTAGATTGATTTATACAATTTAAATATAATATTATAATTTTATAAATTAGTCATGTCATAATAACTACCCGACAAGTATTATGAATGTTATAGCTTATATAATATTATACCTTTTCATAAATATAACACTGATATAATGCTTGTATAATGATATTTGTTTTATTTTCCATTCTGCTGAATAGCGGTAAATAAAAAATTATAATTTCGTAATAAGGTGCAATTTAGCAATTCTATCAGATACAGGTGACCTGGCGGTCTAGGGGTAAGGTGTCAGACTTCTATGCTGGCGGCCGGGGTTCAATCCTCGGTCCCAGCACAGATTTATCTGATTGCTAAACCCTTCCTTCACCTCTGACAAGACATCTTGTGAATGTGTGGAATGCCAGGCCTCCACCGTGGTTCGGATTCCACGTTAAACTGTAGGTCCTCCATTTCATCTCACAATCACCCTACCATTACACGTTAGCGTAAGTGCGTATAACCCAAACGGGTAGTAGGACACCGTGTTTAAAAGTTCAGTACCATTTAATAGGACTATAGGTTTTATAATAATAATAATCTATATAGGAGAGATGGTGTCCTGACAATTGCGTCCAGAGGGTAGGAGACCCAGGTAGGGGCCAGCTTCGGAGTTATAATTTCGTACACCCTGGATTGAATGTGGGTTAGGTTAGCTTAACTTGGGTTACTTTATTTAAGCTTAGGTTAATTTAGGTTGGCTCAGGTTATGTTAAGTTAGTTCAAGCTAGTTTTCTTAAAATATTGGTTTGTTAGTGATTATGAGAGCAAATAAGACCCCTATACCAATGTTATAGTGAATGGAAGTAAAAATATCCTACACAGCCCTATATTATTGATGTCAATCATTGAAATTGGCCAATGGCCAACTCGGGTAGAAAAATAAACAAATGTAAGCAATAGTCGCTATTTATTGGGTGTACACAATTAACATGGTACACAATTGTCATATATTCGAAGAGATAAACACGATCAAATATTTTTCAAATTAAATATAAAAGTGAGTTATTTATAAATCATTATTATTGAATAGAATGTGTAGCTACTCTTGGTTATTTAAATTTTAAGATTATATAGAAAGAATAATTTATACTCATTAAAATATCTAAATATTAAAATCAAAATAATATTTGATTGATTAATAAATTATTTTCTTTGAAAAAATGCATCAAATTATATAATCCTGTTAAATTTATAAACTTATGTAAAAATTGCACGTATAGTCTATTAAAATCAATAACATTTCAAATAGTTTATAAATATAGGCCTATGCCATATAGTTTGAAAATTTATCAACGCTCATATATTTTATTCACAATTAAAAATACGTTTTAGCAATAAATCTGACGTATTCATTTTTAGATAAAAAAAGGTAGGCCTAAGTACAATACTAAAAATTCATACTGTGGAGTATTTAAAAAAAATAGTTGATCTTATTTTTACAGACTTACAAAATAAATATTATATACTTAATTCCCATCACAGAATAACAAGTGTATTTGACCAAACGTGTATAGATCACGTAAGTAATATTAAACATACTCAAGAAATTCGTCTACCGGACGCACTGTAGACGCTCACAGATATATCACCATTAGAGCAGTTTTTTATTAATTTAAAAAGAGGTTCACATCAAAATAATGTCGAAAAGAATAAAGAGTAAACATACCACTATATCAACAAAACAACCCATTTACACGCTTGTATTTTTAAATAAACGTAAGATGATTTAAACCGGTTGGCTTTCAACGAAATTTTATGTGAACTATTTCATTTTTGAGATAGATACAAATGTTGAAAAACTAACGTTGCTATAGCTTTCCTTGATCAAATATGTGCCTAAAATGTATTGTTAAAACAAAATGCATAAACTACAGGTTTACATATATTATTCACATTATAAGTCTTGATAAGATCATTATTTTAGTAGATATTTTTAATTTATTAGTAGACATAAACTGAATATACTTATAAAAAACTAAATGTTTTGAGTTTTGTTATAATTTATCAAAAACTATTTTAATAAATCTCCTAAATTAACAAATTTACTAAGGCTTATCATGGGGTGAATAGTTTATGGAAATCGTCTATATTTTTTTTTTTGTATCAAGATTTTATAGTTTTTAAATATTAGCTTATTGTATAATGATAATTTTTCCCTAAGACACTTTTATTTGTTTATATAAGCTATGTATATTTGATTATTTTACATCTGGGATATTACCAAATAATCTTAAATCTTGGCAGTTCGTATCCCGGCTGCCCTAACTTGATGACTACCATCGGAATTTGGACCAGATACGCTTACAAAGCGGGAAAATCTCTTTGAATACACTCGACTCATTAATCGATTTTTCTTGGCGTGGACCTTATTTTCATTCACGCGATCAACAAACTGGCCGCCATGGCCCAGTGGACCGTTACACAATAGAAGGAGATATATATAAAGGATCCTGCTGGAACTAACTTGATTCTTCACGCAGAAATGGAAGGCTACGTGAAGCATGGGTCGCCCCTCCCCCCCCACCGCCCAATTCATTGACATTTTCAGTGTGATAGATTCTAACCTATGTGTGCTATACATATCCAAAGTTTATAAGTACATTTAAAATAAAAAAACAGAAACTAAATGTTTACGTAATATAACTTATTTTATCAAAATATAACCCTTCAAATAATGTATTCAAATTGACTTTAAAATAATATTATTAATATCTTGGCCAACGAACACCCTCAATTTTATGTTTACTTCATATGGTCAGTAAAATAAGACTGTTTTTATTATGTTTTACTTAAATACAAATTTTAGATACTATATATATTCTAACACATTTTATAAAATGGTTAGAATTTTTCTCACCATCTTCGTTGATTATATGATTTGACTGGAATGCCAAAAAAGTTAAGTTCAGGGTTCTATATCAAAGTTGGATGGACAGAGGAGGTTTTTTCCTAAATTATTTCCCAATATCGCTCCACGCCATTTCTGTTATAGATTTCATCTTTCCTCATTCTTAATACATTAGCATTTTTGTACATATATATCTAAGCCAAGCGGGCAGTGAGACAAGGTGACAAATAAAAAAAAATGTAAGTTTATAATGCTCCATATTTCTCAAAATGGATTTCTAGTAAAAAAAATAAGGAACAATATTAATAATATTAAGCATCGCGTCTTACTACCCGTTCGAGCTATACGCTTTAAAGTACTAATTATTCAAATGGATTGAAAATGGGGAAGATTGAATTATAGGAAGTGAACCCGCATATGCGTGGAGAGAGTGGAAAACCATTTAGGAAAAACCACCCCAGTTCACCCGACCGAGATTCGAACCTCGTTCTCCTCGTCCACAGCGGTCGAGCTCAACACGAGTAGCGCGTTAGCCAACTACGCCACCAATGCAGATAATAAGGAACAAACCTAGAATGTTATTTAATGAACAACCCTAATTGAATGTTTACTTATAGATAAAATAAGACTTTTCTTTATATTATGATTTACTCAAGGTGAGGAGTATAGGGCACGTGAGGAAAGCAGATCTTGTGTCAAC
>CABFOV010000209.1:193807-204558 GCA_902141375.1 Timema poppense
AATTTTTTTTTTTTTTTTTTTGTAGATTTTATATCAACTAATTTTTTGGTCAAAAGAAATCACATATTGCTTCTATAAAAATATATAATTTAATTTTCTTCACATGTTGAACTCAACAGTGGTTGAATATCTATCTTTCAGGTGCATCCTGGAATTTAATGACAACGTTTCCTCTTAATTAAAAAAGTTGCTCAACTAATGCCGCTATGCTTATGCCCAATATTCGACCACTGTTCTTTCATTCACTGCATATTACTTCCTGTTTGGCTATACGCATATTTGGGCTACTTATTATTATAATGAGGTAGGAATTTTAAAGGTTGAATTCTGAGGAAGTGTACCCACATCAGCTTGGAGGGAGAGTGTAAAACCAATTCGGATAAACAACCCTCAGTACACCCGACTGGGATCTGAACCCCGATGTCCCTGTCATCAGCACGCAAGTATTTTGCGAGAGTGACGTCTTAGACCACGTGGATTTGGAAGCAGGTCTCAAAGAGTTTTTGGGGATTAAATTATTTATATTAGAGAAATGCTTTATTTCTTTTGGCGGAAAATTTTTTCAACAAAATCTGCAAAAACAATTTATTTTTCTATCCCACATTAAGGTGTCATTCCACGACAAACAGGCAGTTTTCTATAATTTATTAACATAGTTTGCTATTCCTGTTAAAATAAGTACAAATTAAATAGCCACGAAATTTTAGATATAATTATGAAAAACATATTATTTGTTAGGGTTAATGGGACTGAAAACAGTAATGGATGTAGAGTAAAATAAATTAACCATCAATAACATATTAGAATGGAAATTATGAAAACAATACACTTAAATATATTACAAATTCAGAATGTTACTAACATCTCACCCGTTGGGAAGAAATGTAACATTAAGAATTTATAAAACGAACATTTTACCGGATGTGCTTTGTGTTCGTGAAACGTGGTAGTTATCTTAGCTTGTATGACTAGAAGAAATTTAGGGTATTTTAAAACAAAGTAAGGTGCTTAGGAAAATATTTGCTCCAAAAATAGATGAAGATAATATATTAGAGGAGGTTGAATAATGACGAGCTACATACAATGTACTCATTTCCAGACATATTTAAGGAAGTCAAATTTAGATTAATGTATCTAGAACCATGTTCAGGGTATTGACCCACCATCTCAATTGAAATAAACCATCGGGATGACCTAGACTCAGATGGGAGGATGACATACGATGGACCAGAAAGAGGCAAGCTATAATGAGGCTGACTGGATAGAACTAGTTCAACATAGGAATATATGGCGTAATTTTGCAAGTGCGGCACTGAAATTTTGAGTTTGTAATCCCATAGTGTGAGTAATTAATTATAATGTTATAAACTGTTTTGCTTATAAAAGTCTATAAAATTAGAATATTAAAAGAAAACTAGAATCAAGTTTTTTAATAACACTTTTGGTCACGGTAATATATTCTTACCTTAACGATTGGGATTACATAAGTGAAGGTAAATAATTCACAATCCATCAATATTGTACTTAAGTTTCAGAATAAGTTTCAAATAGTTTTTTAACCATGTCTTACCACCCATCTGCGGATTACACTAATTAAATAGGAATGAAAATGCAGGATTTTTTACGAGAAAATAATCCTGCATTTTCGTGGAGCAAGAAGTAAAATAATTGAGGAAAAATCACCTTTTATTAAACTCAGTCTGGATTTGAAACTCGATATTCCAATCACCAGCAGTCCATTTCAACGTTAGAGTTACACACTAGACCATGTGACAACCAACGCAGGTAATCTATTTTTAATCAAATTATTATTATTATTATTATTAGCACCGCGTCTTACTACCCGTTCGGGTTGTACGCACTTAAGCTAAAGTGTAATGGTAGGGTGATTGTGAGATGAAATGAAGGACCTACAGTTTAACGTGGAATCCGAACCACGGATGGAGGCCTGGCATTCCTCATATTCATAAGATGTAATTTAAATTGAAAGTGAAGTTTTTCTGCTAAAGGACACATATCCTTTAAGGACACTTTTAAATATCTTTGACCAAAAAAGTGACTACATTTTAAACAATAAGGCCAATTATATATATTTTTTCCTAAATATGATTGTTCATCTATTCATAAATAAAATAAGAATTTTGATAAAATAAGCCGAAACCAAGTAATAATAAAAATAATAAAAATAATAAAAATATTGGCATTTTTTACACATGAAAGTGCTACTAGGAATATATCATATTCTAAGAACTATAATTTGGCTCTCGCTCACATCGGTGGACACGTGGACTAAACTTCAGGCTCATCAAATCTTGTTTAATGGTTATGGGCCAGCTAGGGCTAGAATCACGCCCTACTGTATTGATTTTATTATTAAATGTTTCCAAATATATGGCTTAACACGAAAATGAGGGTACTTTTCCTCTAAATTCTACATTTCTCATTCTTAAGCCATCTGATAAACAGTAATCACCACTTACTGGAGAATACATTATTATTCTCACTTTGCGATTTTTCTTAGGGAAAAGGAAGTTTTGTAACCTCAACACCATTAAAATAATCCTAGATTTTTGTCTTAATATCTCATGTTTGATTCTTGCAAAATTTGATTAAACTGTTTGAAGAAAGCTTTCAGTATTTTGTGTTTTAAGCTTGAGTAACAATTGATACGTTTCCAACAAAATAACTCTTGGGACATACCTGAGACATACCAAATATCGATACCAACTAAACATCACCGAGCTTAAGTGAAATATTACAATTAGCGCAAGATTAAAAAAAAAAAAAAAAAATTACCATTTACTTTTTATGACCCGCCTCGGTGTCGTAGTTGGCTGACGCGCTTGTCGTGTTGAGCTCGACTGCTGAGGACGGGGAGATCGAGGTTCGAATCTCGGTCGGGTGAACTGGGGGTGGTTTTTCCTAAATGGTTTTCCACTCTCCCTCCACGCAAATGCGGGTTCACTTCCTCTAATTCAACCTTCCCAATTCCTAATCCATTAGAGTAATTAGTACTTAAAGCGTATAACCCGAACGGGTAGTAAGACGNGAGATCGAGGTTCGAATCTCGGTCGGGTGAACTGGGGGTGGTTTTTCCTAAATGGTTTTCCACTCTCCCTCCACGCAAATGCGGGTTCACTTCCTCTAATTCAACCTTCCCAATTCCTAATCCATTAGAGTAATTAGTACTTAAAGCGTATAACCCGAATGGGTAGTAAGACGTGGTGCTAAATATTAAAAAAAAGAATTATAAAAAAACCTTTTATTATACTTCACATTGTTTTATTTCACTATTTTCTAATTAGTATTTTAAAGGCCTTCTCGTACCAAGACGTTGGGGTTCTTGATTCGTGTCATATTCGGAGTGCTATTCAAAAATTGTTAATGTCGTAACTAACGATCTCAAATTTGTCTTCTTTTTTTTAATAGTCTCTTTATCACCTTCTCTAATATGAACCTTCATGTGAGGAGACTTGTCCAGCAGTGTGTCTCTGTCTGTCTATCCGTCTGCAGCGTAGCCTATCCGGTGGGCGGGGTTTGCAGGGTGGGACATAACAAAACACATGCACTCCATTGGCTCGTCGGGCCTGACAAAACAAACATACATAAGTACTCACGGACAATGAGTGGTATGGTTTGAGTATGTGGGAGGTGAAAGGTGGAGATTTTATTCTGTCATCTAGATCATTCTTACATTGAGATGGACGAGCCAGGTAATAAATCGCCGCTTGGTCGCGATTACAATTTGTGACAAGAGTTTTAATGCAAGCTTAAGGTAGAATAATAAACAAATTACACGTTACCAAAGAGCACAAGCGTGTTGTGGTTTTTATATGTAGGACAGGTGAATGAGCCTTATCGGGAAAGGATACAATTATTTAACTTGTGTGTATATATTGGTATACAATTTAAGCAATAAAGAATTATATTTATTTCAATACTCAACATATATCAGCATTGTATTTGTAATTTTAAGATAATTCACTATTGTGTGTAATGACGGAAAATGGTATAGAGGAGTCTTATTGATGATATGATTTAAGTATTGATATAAATGTTTACATATATAATTAAGTACAGTATATATATATATATATATATATCCGTTCAAAAAATAAAGAAAATCTTTTAAAGGATATACAGTTTTGACCATACAGTATAGAGCATTTATTTTTTTAATTTACTAGATTTCCAGTCTAGTAGAATTCAAGTCCTGATGAATTTTTACACTCTCTTTCAACGCAAACTTTGGTAGCACTAATATTCCTCTAAACTTTACCTATCCCTATCGCATTAGTTTAAATATTCAGATAGTCCAAACATGTGTTATGATTCAGTACACGCTAAGAATCTAATAAATTTTAAAGGATTTAATTGTAAGACCAGACCTAAATGCCACATATATACACATAGAGGCATCTAAAATATGTATATTACATAGGCTTATATATGTTACAACTCAACCATGAATTGAACGAATTCATGAATCGGGAAAATATCTGCCCATTCCGTGACTGGACTCTTCTCCAAACCATTTCACAAACTAGGCAAAAATTGCATTCGCTCTTGCCCATTTCATGAAATGTAAATTGATTTTTTTAATTATTTACTACAAGCTTGAGACTAATTCGTTTAATGATATTATACTAAACTAACCTAACCTAAACATCTATTCTAAAACGATTTAACGTTTAATTTACTTAAAGACCAAACTTCCTCCAAACTAAGAGTTTGAATTTTCTAAGTAGGGGTTTTTGAAATTTGAAGGGGGGAGGGAGACGAGTCTACAAATTTCCAAAACTTATATAAAAAATTACTTCTCCTGGTGGTAGAAGATTAAAATTTGTCATTCATGTATAGGAAGGAGATAACTCAAATACTCTGTAAGAAAATCACAATTCAGTAATTTTAAAATGGGAAGGGGGAATCCTCCCTAAAAATTTCAAACCTAATATAATAGAACACTTCATTATTTACGGTCAAATTTGGAAATATTTACTTACATGTAACTGTAAAATCCCAATTAACCAGAAGGGTTTGAAATTTTTAAGTTTTAAAATAAGAGTCAGTTACTTGGTTAGGGAGGGGAAGTGGGGGAGGTAAAGTTTTAAAGTAAATAGAAAAAATAGTTTTTGTGGGGTATCAAATTGATATATTTGCAAGTAGCTACCCCAGATAATCAGAAAATAATGAGAATTTGAAAAATAATTCCAAAAAATACGGGACTCAAAATTTCACACTATTGTGAGGTATAAAATTGAAATTAGAAAGGTAGTAATTTTAGGTAAAAATCTGTGTCTCTAACAGTCCATTATGTCATCAACGCTAGTGAAATGCGATTCTCTTTCTTACAAAAATATTTTTAGTCACAATGTATATTAGTTTGTTTATCTTTTCTTCAGATCATGTTTAGGCAATGATAGCACATTTTTAAATTATATCTCTTTTTACCTTCTATCGACACCTCAGAGAGAAAGTATTGTGATCGTCAACAAATTTTAACTCGAGATTTTGATAAATGTCGACGTTTCATGACCCCCTGAAACAAAAATCTTTTTTGCTAAACCGTCAGTCCGTCTGTCTGTCTGTCTTTACCTCGGGTTAGAGCAGAAACTATTTTACCGATTGAGCTAAGACTAGGTATCTGGGGTTTTGTAAGGTATCCCCGGAGTGATGTTGGAATTAGATGTCCAACCCTAAAAAATTTAAGGGTCTTTACTGAGAGGCAAAAAGAGACAATTTAGATTTTTTGAAAACTCACCCAAACGATTTTTATTAGATGCTATATCTAAGACACTATTTATCATTATGAACAAGATGGCAATTATAATTTTATTATTAAAATGGCTTTGAAGGTACCATACTTAAGGGAAATTTACCGATTTTCATAATTTCTCCACAACTAATTGAGATATGAAATATACTATCATTGTAAGTTTGTATTAATATTAAATATACAAATATTTTATTTGAAATATATTTTTATAAAAGCAATAGTTTCTGAGATATAATCAATAGATAGTCCTATATACACAGCATATACATTTGAATTCAGGTCTTTGAAAATGAATTTGATTCTTAAGTTTTTTAGTCGACAAGGATATTTATATTTTCTCATTTTCTCTGTAAAAGTGTTCCTAGTTTCTAATGCCATAGATTAGGTAAATAACAGTGTATATTATTTCATTTATAATCTTTGTTGTAATGTTTCTACAACCATGTATAGACCTACTATTTCGTTTCACAAACCCTGAGCGTTTTTAGTAAATGCATATTTTAAGACAAGAGCGGGAGAATGTCTGTGTGGTGCACCGTAACATTTATTTTGGACATTAATCTTTAGTCAACCTTCCTATTTCTCATGTTTAGGCACATAGTTTAAGCCAATAAAGGATTACTATTTAAAAATAATTAATAATAGGTTATTTTCGTTTGGTCAATCTTATATCAAAGAAAAATAACAAATCTATTTATAGATTCCCCGTTCAAAGAACGGACAGACCAGACAGTAGGTTATAATTATGATTGTCAATAAATATGTTGCAAATAAAGATTATTGCGAGTGTGTCAATATGGCGGATACCACAATTCAATTAATACATATTTAAGCATTGTCAAACGCTTTAAACATTATAAAAGGTCAATATTTACCCTAAAAGATAGAATAATATTACGGTAGCAGTTGTATCAAACTGTGATAAAATTTAATATACCCATTTTAAAATATATTTTTCTAAATTGTAGTCATGTTATAAAAGCTGGTATCATCTTTTAAATATTTTTTTAAGGATATTATGTTTATAAAGAGTTTGTTTCCAACCATATATCTATTTACTTTATTTGTAATTTTTGACTAATGGACTATATCTAATATGGCTATCAGGAAAACGGTAAAATTTCACTTATAAGTATTTCTTTTTTAATGTGTGTAAAGATTTTTAATGAACTCGAGATAAAATTAATAAAACAAAATATTACATTTAGTCATCCATGCCCATTAGTTGATATATTAAACAGAGATCTGAGTAGTTATACTACTATCACGTGAGGTGTATCGAAACACAAATTCAGTTGTTTTTTTGTGGTTGCTAAAAATATTTTTCAGCCATCTTGAAACCAAATAATATATTCAACAATGTAAGTCAACATTTTCAAATAAAGTACTTTAGAAACATGCTGGATTAATTATTTTTAAATGCGGTTGATACGGTTAACATTTCTTCTTTTTTTACATTGTTATGAAATGTTAAACTCACCGTTAATATCCCTCAGGATTAATTAGAATAGAATGCTTGAAAAGCATTAACAATATCTTCCGAGTAGGATCAACCGTCTATATTTTGAATATCATGTTTGATTTGAAGCCGAGTTTATTTTTATCTTTGTCCTAAGAGTCCATATCAGTCGACGGCTAACGCGTGTTATAGAAAATAAATATGGCTCAAACAAGCATTGCATCGTGGTATGGAATTTTGAAGTCCAATTTAGGAAAAAAGGCATTAAGACTAGTGAAACAGCGTTACATAATTACTAAAAGAAATACAACCACTAATAAAAAAAACACACAGAAACTATTGAAATAATCCCAATTTTTATATTTGTAAGTTAAAAATAAAGAAAAAGTTTCTATATTTTTAAATTTAGAGCATAATCGTTTATAATTTCCTGGCTAATATCCCATTAGCTAGGCTTTAAAGAATTAGGGGTTGAAAAATACCAATTGAAGTTATAGCTTAGTGGAAATCGGTATTAAAATTTAAAAAAATGACAGTTGGATACTCAAAGATAAACTAAAAAATGAATGTGCCAAAAAAACACTTTTTACTACTTAATATATATTTCTTGCAATTTATATTTGGATTTCAATTTTAAGTAACCCACTTCGGTGGCCACATGGTATAAGGCATAGCTTTTGCGATCAACCTAACTGCTGATGACAGGGTGATCGGGGTTCGAAATTCTATTGGATGTACTACTAAGGGTAGTTTTTAAAAATGCTTTTCCACTCTCCCTCTATTTAATCTTCCTCATCCCTAACTTATTACAGTAATTAGTGGATAGACATTTACCCCAAACGGGTAGTAAAATACGGTCCTTGAAAAAAAAAAACTATTAATTATCCACTGTTAAGTTTTGTAGCTCTGGAGTAAACACATCATAATATACTCACACAAACCAACAATAAAACATTAATGAAACAAATAGCCGAAACTATTGTTAATGCATTTTAGTGGGGATAATCCCTCTTAGATATTATATTCTGTAAATGACGCCTGGACACGGGAATCGAACCCGGGACTTTTGGCTTAGTACGCCAATACTCTTACCACTGAGCTATCCAGGATTCGTCCCGTAGCTTATGGTCATTCTTCACTCATAGTTTAAGGCAGAGTCTAATATATGCAATCCTGTCCAATTATATATAATTGTCGAATGGCTGAAAAAATGCCAACTACCGAGTCGCTAATGGCTGCGTTGTCTGTGATCTTATATAATCACATATTTATAAGCTGACGACTTCCGCACGTACATCATAGACTCTGCATTAAACTATGAGTGAAGAATGACCATGGACACGGGACGAGTCCCGGATAGCTCAGTGGTAAGATAATTGGCGTACTAAGCCGAAGGTCCCGGGTTCGATTCCCGTGTCCAGGTTTCAATTTTCAGAAGATAATATATCTTTAAGTTTTATTTATAGGTTTATGTAATTTCTTAATCTCCAGTGTAAGTTGACTTTTAATCATTAGAGTAGTGATAGCTTTGTATGAATGAATACCTCTCTAGGCTATGTAAACATAAGCTTAAATTAAATAAATATTTTTTTCTGTTCCTGTAAAATTTTCATCAACCAAAGAAAAATGTTTTGCTTACTAATATGATTACAAATGAACCAAACCCTAAACACAAATCACCTATATTATAATCTGCTATTTATATTGATATTTGAGATTGGAATTTATATTCTAGGTTCACCTTTCTTTTGAAATTCAAATAACATGTCGACGAATTAAGGGGTCAGGATAAATCAAATTTTTTATTCACTTTTAAAGTTTAAAATGTTTTGCATCTCTTGATAGATTCCTCTACAATCTCACCAAATTTCATTTTTCTATTTCATTGAGAGATAAAAAAAAATAAGTTGACTGAAAAGATTTACAGAAATATGAGCAGATACCATTTGACTTTAATTAATATAGATTGTGAGTATAATGTTTTATTTTTTGCCACTGTTATATATTTAACGTCTTCCTTACATTATTAATTAATTTCAGAGATGAAAAAGCTTATTGTTAATTAAGAGGATATTCCACGGACCTGACCTCAAACCTTTAACAACCTGCCCAACATTATAACGATAGCAATCAAAGGTGTCACCTCAGCTCAGTCGCTAGAATCTGTCTACTGAGTTAAGGGTCCTGGCTCTTATTCCCGGCATGACCGAAACATCTTTCATTGGTTAAATATGCGTTTAATAATTCATAGTGATAAATTAACGGCCAAGGACTGGATGTTGTGCCTGTGCTAGTCTTAATATATATTATAGGGTATATAAAGCTACTACAGGCCTAGCAAGCCGGTAGTGGAAAATATATGGCTTGAATAAAAAACTGACCCAGGTCACAGGCTGGAAGCAGTAATGGATGTAGAGTAAAAATCAAAGTTTTCTCAAATATTTAAATAATAACCAATTTAAAATAAAACCCACCATGCATAATTGTATAGGGGAATCTTACATGTTACAAATTGATCATGGGATGAATTGAGTTTTAAATGAGTAGATATGATAAAAAAAAATTACCCCCTTCAAGAACTGGCTCACAAGTGTTTGAGACTTCTCAGAGGAAAAATCTATTTCACTCTGCAGTTCAAAAAACAATGTACTTGAGCCACTTTTATAAAATTGTGCTTGGTGAGCTGGCGGTCTAGGGGTAAGGTGTCAGACTTCTGTGCTGGCGGCCGGGGTTCAATCCTCGGTCCCGGCACAGATTTATCTGATTACCAAATCCTTCCTTCACCTCTGACAAGACATCTTGTGAATGTGGGGAATGCCAGGCCTCCACCGTGGTTCGGATTCCACGTTAAACTGTAGGTCCTTCATTTCATCTCACAATCACCCTACCATTACACATTAGCGTAAGTGCGTATAACCCGAACGGGTAGTAAGACACGATGCTAATAATAATAATAATAATATAGAATTCTTTTTTCAAA
This sequence comes from Timema poppense, assembly GCA_902141375.1. Taxonomy (NCBI): domain Eukaryota; kingdom Metazoa; phylum Arthropoda; class Insecta; order Phasmatodea; family Timematidae; genus Timema; species Timema poppense. The sequence continues at coordinate 204,023 of CABFOV010000209.1, forward strand.
AATACCATATATCTCGTGAGTGTGGGCAGCATGACTCATGTTCGCGGGAATGCTAGAGCTACAATCCACATTTTGACTAGCGCGGAGGTCATTCACAATACTAGTATGAATGAGTGACCACTTGATAATGTACACACAAACTGTTTGGGAGGAGTGGGTTCATATACCAGCTGGACACATGACGTGTTTTTACACTAATTGTAGTGTTAGACAGGCTTGTTGCTGACGGGATAGGGGTTCTAGTGCCAGTCGGTTCTACTGAGGGTGGATTTCTTAATCGGTTTCCCACTCTCCCTCTACGCAAAAGTGTGTGGACTGTCTCTAAAATGCTTCCCTCCTCACCCTTAGCCCATAAGGGTAATTTTCATATACGTGTGTACCAAACTGAACCCATGGACACGAATTGCGGGCAGCTCATCCGAGCTCGGTAATACTCATACATGACTTGCGGCTTAGAAGTTAAATTCATAATGACTTTGTTCAAATGGAAAATAGAGGTTAGATTGGATTAGGCTAATTTAGGTTAGGTTAGGTTA
>CABFOV010000209.1:204818-256241 GCA_902141375.1 Timema poppense
TTGAATGCCTGGTGACAGGTATACTTTATTCCATAACTAGAGTGCTCCCTAATTGAATGCCTGGTGACAGGTATACTTTATTCCGCAACTTGAGTGAGCTATAATTGAATGCCTGGTGACAGGTATACTTTATTCCATAACTAGAGTGCTCCCTAATTGAATGCCTGGTGACAGGTATACTTTATTCCGCAACTTGAGTGCTACCAACTGAACGGGTATTAGGAGGCAGTGAATAAAAATAAGGGATTTTTTTTACACAAATATAAATAATTATAAAAAAATATATTATGTACTGTACTTTATTAGTTCCAAAAATAGATTAGTGTTAACTTAAAACACAATAAACAATAAAAGTTATCTGTAAATCAAGGATTAAGGAATTGATAAATACATATATTCAAATTAAAATAAATATACAACCAAGGGGCTGCGCACTGAAGATCTGAGCCTTGTTGAAGATGTACAGATCTCCCACGTTATTTAAGAAGTGTTTTGTTATTTCAAATTATGGTTTCACCAAATTGGAGGTGGAAGGCACCAACATGACCCTCTAGGAATAAAAACCTTTTCTATAAATTTACTGATTAAAAAGGTATTAATGAAAAGGTGAAATTAACTTATTTTCAACGAAGCTCAACATGAGTTGTTGTGGTTCCAATATCAAAGTAAATCGTTAGCCTTCCTCAACTATTTAAGTCAATTCTAAGTGACACAGCACATCATTTTTGAGAACTGTTTTAAAGATTTAGAGCTTGAGTTTTCATCAGAAGTATCATGGTGTGAGGATATTGTCCTTCAAGTAGGCGGTGATTTTAATAGTTATTTGTGTGGGTGTAAGTGGAAAAGGAGTTAGAATATTTTTTAACTACTCCCTAACCTGGACAGAAAAAGACACACAGTAATAGAGAAAATGGCCTTAATGTGTTCAGTGGCTAGATTATACCTTTACCTACACAAAACGTTACAATGATAGCATATTGCTTTGTTCTCACGTGTTTCAAGGGCGTTGTAAAATGCCACGTATGTGCAGTCCATAGTTTTAGGAAAAAAATACCATTTTGTGATCGAAATTTTTAATACAATGGACACTCCCATTTTGTATATTAAAAATAATTTTCTGCTCGACTTTCACACATAATCATTTTTTGTTTACACATTAGTTGTTAAAAGCTCAATGTTAAGGAAATACTGTAATCACAATAGATTATATGTATAATTCCATATGGGGGGCACTTGATTTGTATATTTGTTGCGACATAGGAATAGGGGTGTGGTTTATATTTTAAAAATCACAGTCTTGAATATTTGTTTCCCCACGTGATATTAATAAGCAACATTTTTTCAAAAATAAATCAAAATTGACATGGTAGGCTGTAATAATTTTTTTAAATGTTTTAATATAACTGCAATCTATAGTGCCAAAATAAAATGTTATCTTTTATTGCAACAGTTTCGGGGGGCCATGTGGCGTCAGACCCTTTACCCCTCCTCAATATCCGGGCCTGAAGAGTGTAAACACTTTTAGTTAAGATTATACGTCTCGTAGGAATGTACACATAATATAATCATTATTTGCCAAGGTAGTATAATATCTGTAACGGGTTTCTTTAAAATATTGTGAAATTTAATTAATGACATAGAAGACTAATTTGAAAACCATGTTTGATATTAATTGGTCAATATTAATTATTTTTCGAATATTAGGCATAGTTTATGAAAAAATAATATTTTAGATTATTTTAAAACCCGTGACTCAAAATTTAAATATGCAGAAAGAAGTTTAGAGGAGAAGTAAAAAATAATAAAATTAAACTAGAAAAATATTTTTTGAGATAAAAACAAAATTAGAATTAGTTGTGTTGAGAAGAAAAAAGTTTGTTCTAAAAATTTCCTGTTCCTTTATTCTACTAGCATTTGGCCTATATTTACAAGCAAGTTTATTTAAATGGAATTTCAAATGTATTGCTATATTTCTTTTGAAAAATAATCGATATATTAGTAATTTTTCACGGCCAATTTCATAAGGCCAAGTTGGTTGGTATATTTGTGTGTTCGTACAGTCAAAGATTTCTACAAATATATTACCTTAGATTTTAACAACAAAAATCAAACAATAATCAATTAATAAATATCCTCTTTGGTTGCCACATGGTCTAATATGCTACTCTCGCAGTAGATTAGACTTCTAATGACGGGAATATCAAGGTTCGAATCTCGGTCGGGTGTACTGTGGGTGGTTTTTCCAAAATTGTTTTCCTCTCTCTCTCTCTCTCTCTCTCTCTCCACTTAAATGCGAGTACACTTCCTATTCATATGACCTTTCTCATACATAAAGCCATTAGCGGATTTAGTAAATAGACGTATAACCCCAACGGTTATCAAGCGGTACCATGAAAAAAGAAATAACGTTTTCATTTCCATGCCTGGATCCACTACGAACCGATTCAAGTATCTCGTAAATTTTGAGATAAAACCCATTTATTTCAATTCCAACCTCACACTACATGCATTTAGTGACCCTATCTGACACAACGAATCTAATATAAAAAAATCTCTTAGTCCATGTTAGCTGACTGCCCATAGGAGATCTATCAATTTTAAGAATTTTAAGTAAACTTATTTGTTGGTTTGAAATAAAATAAAGCTTATTCAAAATTCTAATTTACAAGTAACAATAGAAGTTACCGTATACAATTGGTATAGTATTGTAAGGGTTTCAACTTAGTGGTTAATAATAACTCTCCCATTTTATGTACTATCTTGTAATATTAGACGGTAAGTACAGCAAGTTATTGAAGTGTCGTTAGTTCACATTAATGGCAAACCAGCATTATTCGGCGGAGACCCGGGAACGGAGATGAACACACAAGATAAACTGATAATCGCTAACCAAGCATTACCTCACCTCCTCTTGGGCGAGGGTCCAGCCGCCCGATTGGTTTAGTAGACCGAGAGGATCACGGTAGGAAACCTGGGTCCAAGATGGTGTGGTTGGAGAGAGTTAAATCCACTGGTATCTGCTGAGTGGTGTAGACCACAAAGGGAGTAACGCAGGAACAAGCGGTTCGTGACCTTTTGACCCGCCATGGAATCCAAACAAGAGACATACGTGCCACCAGCACCGGTGATTTGCTAGGCTGGGAGCGGTGATTATGTTTCTTTGAGTGATTGGGTTTCCAACTGGTACCAAGGGGTCCACGTGAATCACTACACCTCCCTGAGCCATCCTACTCTGAAACTATCCATATGTCCTATATGTGTACTCTCCATTAAATACTACAACCAAATATACTGTGCATGTCTATTTGTGAATGAACCATCTGAGAACTTATACACCCTCAATGGATTTATGTCACAGGATTTAGGCCCATGATTGTACGAATAGAAAAATTCATAGCCTCGTCAATATATTGATAGGAATACCTAATGGTAAGACATATGTAGGAAGATCTATATACAAATGGGTGGATATCATTTAGCTCAAGATATAGCTATGTGGCGTAGTTTTGTAAGAATGGCAATGAACTCTCGACTTGCTAGTGCCAGAGAATAAATAAGTAAATATGTAAATGAAAGAGCATAATTAAAATAAATAAGCTATACAATTGATTTGAAACAACGCTAACATAATTTTATTGACATATAAATATTCCAATATAAATAATTGATCGATAGTTATATTTAAACCAAAATTTAAATTTGAATAATTATCAATTTAATTAGAAAAGGAGCGACATGACATAAGTTTGTGTTAGTTTATAGAATATAATAAAAGTGACAACACACTTTTTAACAAAAAGCTAAATAAAATAAATACATATTTTAATCAATTTATGCAATGGATAGTGTGTTAACATTATTATTTGTTTAACGTATCTTTATATTGTAAGTACACTTTGCCTAGTTAGTGATTTTTAGTTTCTCAGAGGATTAAGTTCTGTGTTTGTTTTTAATAATGTAAAGCATCCTAATTAAAAAATACATTTTAGAATCATAATATATCAATGTCAAATATAAGTATTAAAACAATATAACATATATTTATAACAGTTATACAATTGGTCAAATCCAATATATATATTGAAATAATTTATGAATAGGCAGAACATTAAACGTTCCACTTTTGAAACTTTATTTTAGCATATCATATTTATTAAAAGAATGGATGTGTAGGAAATAGTAGAAGTTGAATTCTACTTTTATTAGGTAATAAGAAAACCTCTAGATACCACTTAATATTTAATAGTGAGTAAATAAAAGTATTTATAAATTTATTTATAATAATACTCTAGCATTATTATATGGATTCCCCTAAATTAACACATTAAAATGTGCATGTTTGGAATAATTGCTGATGATATAATGCTATGGGTTCCAAATTAACAAAGTCTTAAAATTAAAACCAGTACACTTTGTTTTTAACTAACTGCATATTTACACCAAAGTTGTAGGGGAAAAGAATACAGTAGTAACTGAGATTATACCAAAGTTGTAGGGGAAAAGAATACAGTAGTAACTGAGATTATACCAAATCTTAAGTAGAGGTAGAACAGTAAACCATCTAGAAGAGAAAAAACATCGTTTTACAGCCGATCCCCCAATTAGTTCCTTCTTTCCGCTTGCATTCCTCTCTCTTACTAAATATATTGTGTACCTCAGTCGTATTGGGGTAAATCACTCATCTCATAACCGGATGTTCGTGGATTCGAGTCCAGCCAGAGTTGGTGGATTTTTCTTAAGCGATAAAAATCCGTAGCACAACTTCCTTCGAAGTGTAAGTAGACGTTGGTCCATGTCAATTGTAGCATGTAAAAGAATCCTGAAGGTATGTGAACATACCTTTCCTGACAAAATTGCTAGGCCCTTTCGCTCTTGCTCATGGACATTCACGTGTGCTGAATCAATAATGTATTTCAGAAAGAGCACGCCAAATACCTCAAATAAATAAAATAAAATACTAGATCTATTTCATTATTTCACTTCCCTTTTGTTTAGTTAATGTAATGCACTATCTATATCTTTTCTAATAATTTTTTTCTGAATATTTAATCATTTTGATCACTCTTTATCTTGGTATTTAGATCTCTTTATAATTCTTTAATCTTTCTTCATCTATCAGTCTGTATTTTACTCGGACATCACTTATCACTTTCAGTAGGCTACACTTACTCTCAATCTCCTCAGGTCATTTTCCTCCCTACTCTTATCTAACACTATCTTCCGTTCCCTTCACCTTTACCTCGCCTTCTCTTCATCTTCCTCACCCACAAACCCTCAATATCTTTAAGGTTCCTACCCGTTAGGGCAATACGCTTTGCTTGTACACTATTTTCATAAACGTCATTCACACCAACCCTATTTCACTTATTCCTTATCTTATTCTATTTATCTATCAATCTCTCTAATTCATTATTAGTATAGAATATATTCTCCATCCCACTCCCTCTTTGAATGAGTCGATTTTTTATCCCTTTTTAAAGCTAACAGCACAATTTCGATAACTCTCTCAATCACTTTCATCAGAACAATGTCTTTCACTCTCAGTTCTTATATTTCTCGCTTTCTTTCGCTTGATTTATATTTAATATAATTATTTACTCTCTCTTTAAGCACACAATTTTCCTCATAATACTATCATCCTTTATTTATTAAATGCGCACAAATTAGAGCATTAAACATTTTATTGACATAAACAAATATATTGATTTCCTTTTTTGGATTATATTTGGAGGTTGGCATAGTAGGAAGTGTGTAAACTTCAAATTGTATATACATTCTTAATAATGAAGAACAAGAAAGTATTATATAGAACATTTAATGGGCCTAAAATGAGAGGGCTAAATCAATAAACAAAAATGACAAATTGACAAATATAATAACATGTTGTATTTATATGTTTAAAATTTATGAATAAGATTGGTTTTTCCTCTTAAATAATAATAACATAATGAATTTAGGTAATATAACTGTCGTCAAGTTAAATTAATTAGACACAAAACTGTAAAATAACACGTCTATTGAATATTTTCTACTGAAATTATGAAAAATCACGCATATTTAATTAAAATTTAAATGAGGTGCTTTTAAATCTATTAATATAGCGTTATTTTTATTTAGATAATAAAGATTACCATGTGATTAAATTTACTCTGTGTTTTCTTAAAGCTCAATTGCTACTTCAAAAATGCTTTTATTTTAATAAATATGTGGCCGAAGTTTAAAAGCTTTTTCTTTATAATGAATCATTTGAAAGGAAAAACTTAGATTCAAAATTTAGTTTGGAAAATTTTACATTATTTAATTTGGTTGTGAATTTAACGCCCACTTTTTACAAGGATATTTTACAACACCGTTTATAGACAAAAGTTTACTAGGAGCAGTATAAACAAGACAGCCGAATAATACACCAATATATTATAAACAGCCAAAATAATATTATAGACAAATAATACATGTCATCGAAACCACTTTAATTGAAGTGTTGTTCCTTACATTATGATGTCAGCTTCACTGGTAATAGGGGTGTCCTGGTGGTCTAGGGGTAAGGTGTCAGACTTCTGTGCTGGCAGCCGGGGTTCAATCCCCGGTCCTGACATATATTTATCTGATTACCAAACCCTTCCTTCACCTCTGACAAGACATCTTGTGAATGTGGGGAAGGCCAGGCCTCCAACGTGGTTCGGATTCCACGTTAAACTGTAGGTCCTCCATTTCATCTCACAATCACCCTATCATTACACATTAGCGTAACTGCGTATAACCCGAACGGGTAGTAAGACGCGGTGCTAATAATAATAATAATAATTCAGTGGTAATAAACGATTTATTATTGTTTAATTCTTCCATAAGCAATGCCTCAACAAATTAGTCAAAGGAATCAATGAGTAAAAAGTCTCCATAAAAGGCTAACAGCTCCGGCCACATCCCCAAAAGGTGCCATTAAGTTACATATCAATTGGTCCACTCACAGCTCGAAACAAACAACATACAGTGAAAGTCTCGTAATGAATATTTCAAAATCTCCGCTCTTCCTGATCAGATTATGATGATTATTATTGATCAAGGCAGAGAAGGTAACCTCTGAAAAGTGTTTTTAAAGTCTTAAGGATGTGTTGAGTCATTGTTGTCAGCTACGTTGAAGATGACGTCACACGTCCAACAACTTTCATTTGAAAACTCGATACACTTACTTGCTAAAAGGAGTTACATCTCCTTGGCTGAGATTGTTAGTAAGGTACATGAGATTAAAACAATTTCAAAATATGTTTATAAATCCGTATAATTACCGAAACACATTAAGAGTTTTTCCTATCAGAGCGCCAAGACGCATTGTAGACGTCCAGATATCCCCGGTTAAATAATACTTACATTACGTACAGTACCTAGTTTGTAATTTCTAAATATTTTTCATGAAAGAATGAAGTTAAAAAGCATTTACATAATTCTTCTTCTATAATTTAAAACTTAATATTTCGGTTTTATAAAATACATATAAGTGTGATATTAGATTGTTTTTCACGACGTTCTACGCTACATTTCAAGGTTCTGATACCAAAGTTAATTGCTAGACTTACTAAGGATCTAGCCTTACTCAGACAAATGAAGTGGTTGTTATTAAGGTCAAAAAGGGAGATTTCAAGATAATTAATTGTTGGTTTAGTAGTTTTGATACTCCATAGCTGCAATCCCAATAATTAATAAAACAGTGTTAGGATATTTTCATTTAAATATTTTATAAAACTACGGTCAGAAATAAATGAGTTTATCATCACACTTTACTCTGACTCAATAGACCAGGAATAAATATCATGATACAGTAGCCCCATGGCTTCTTTGGTGCTGACTGACAGCTCACAGTTGACTTCTGACAGTCAACATTTAGGTACATACCTAAATTTTGACTGTCAGAAGTGACAGCTGCTTAACACATGGTTTTGAAGATCATATGGTTTGGCGTAGGGATACACAATTTGGTCTGGTAGTTTTTCAAAGCCGTCAGCTGTCAGTCAGCACCAAAGAAGTCATGGGGATACTGTATATTTCATTAGTGATTTATTCCGCATCAAAATTTTCCACAGCCATTTCAAGAGTAATATTGCTATTAAAAAAACTTGTCTTTTCACCTCACATATAATCTTATATTACTAAGCTTCTTACAATAATCAACACTCAATGTGTATAACTTACTAAAAACTCCACAATTATAGATAGTTTAAACTTTTACTCAAGTAGGTCTTTTATGGAATAATTCATCATAAATTGATAAGACTTGTAATAAAATTATTCTAAGGTGACTCCAGTTGATATTGGAACTTTGATTTTCAGAGCATTCTTTCTTATATATGCTAGCATATAATTGTGTTTGATCACCTAACCACAAAATACATTACAACTTGTTAGAAACTAGTTAATACCTATGCTTTAGATAGTTATGGTACTAATAGTTTTACTATTTATAATGGCATGGCACATTTACTAACTGACAATAAACGTATACAGTTCACGCTGATATAAATTCGCCAGTAATACATGATTTTCTTGTTTAAAACACTTCTTTCTATGAACGAAAAAGTAATAATTTCTTGTAAGTTTTATTTTTAAATTATAACTAAGATCGTAATACCTTTTAAAACTTTTTTCAGAGTTGGATCAGCCACAGAATATTCTTAAGACGTACCTGACTCAGACCTTGGAGGTCAAAATTCTAGTTCGTTTACCGTCCAGGTAAATTGAAAATGTATTTTTCCCAAATATGTTTTGCCATCTTCATATAAAAAGCGTATTGTATATACTCTGAAGGTTTTATGTAAATTATCACAAATGTTTTAAAAAACCATTTAAGTTTAAAATTTAAACATTTTAACTAGTCAGAAATTTCACCTACATTTTGGTGAAACGAAATATAAAATATTCAAACACTTCATAACTAGCACGAGGTTTTTAACGTTTGCTCTCCAAAAAGAAGACCTTTTTTTGTAACTTACGTACAATATTATGTAAGTAAGGTAGATATTTTAATTTGGTTTAAAATATATGATTCCCAAATAATACCATATTATGTACCTTAATTTAGTGTAAGAACTCTCTAACTACTGATAATCTAATTCTGAACAAGCTTAAACTTTGATCAGAGCTGTGGAATGAATAGAGTTAATCTTTGAGTGGTGGTAGTTAACACCTTAAATCAACCTATTATATCCTTCACAACTAATTAAATAATTCAACACCCACTTTGGTGGCCACATAGTCTAACGCGCTACTCTCGTTTTAAGCTAGACTGCGGAAGATGGGGATATTGAGTTCGATCCCGGTCGGTTGCACTAAGGCTGTCTTCCCAAAATGGTTTTCTACTTTTCCTCCACGCAAATTTGGTTGCACTTCCTCTAAATCAAACCTTCATAATCCCTAAACCATTAGCGTGTTTAGTACATAGTTGTACAACCCGAACGGCTAGGAATTTATGGTGCTAAAAAAAATCCTAATATAACCTAAGAAAGGGCGCTAAGTTTTACAAACACAACCCCAATGAATGGATATTGTATACATCAGGACAAAGTGCCACACGACATCAAACCACAGGGCACCCAAGTCTTGTTGGGGACCACTTTACCATCCTGAAACGGATACGGGCCGTTGTGCGTATAATATATAGTTCATTCATGTCCCTGTCATCAATCTTATGAATAGTTGGGGGAATAAAACCAGTTCACTAGCTTTTGGTTACTTTAGCCTAAGCCAACCACTAGTGGCAAATTAGCCAAACAATTAATGGTGAGTTTGAGTTTGCCAGCTATCTCAATAAAGTAAAAAAAGTTCCTGTTAGATTACGCTGGCTGTAACTTGATATTTCCTTCATATCATCCATCGGAAGCATTCCACTAGGTCATTGAGCCCAGTTATTTAGCCAAAATTTTTGTAAATTGCCAGAAAAAAGGATTGTCAAAATTCAAATTAAATTGTCATACAATTTCAGTTTTAACAATTTTCATCATTTGTGTTTGAGGCAGTTGTATCTGAGTAGTCAATTTGTAAATAATTTATATAATTAAACAAACATGTATTTAGTTGTGTTATTAATTACTACAAACCGTTTTAAAATAGTTACTAAAACAGCGAATTTATAATACTTATTAATGTGTAAATATTTTAGGAAGGACTTTTATTATTTTTAAAATTGTAAATGAAATTAAGTTATTATAAGAGCGACATAGCTTTTAACTTAAATATTTTCCCCTTTGAATAGGTCATAAACTTTTTTTTTAACACACCTATATAAATATGTCTCTTTATTTGGGCTTACAAATGTTTATTCGTGACCTATTATCATTTATAGATGGAGTTTAATGGTATTGCGTTCTTATAAACGAGAACATCATTTAAAGTCATAATTTATTTCACGAACCACGTCTCAATACCCTTCCGGATTGTACACATATTTGTAATAATGGAGTGTCAATGAGGAATATATACTTATGACGAAACAAACCCCCACTTGCATGAGGTAGAGTGGGAAACTATTTAAAGACAACCACCCTCAGTACGGGACAGGTAGTCGATTAAAAACAATAATAATAAAACACGTGATAAGTCCCCACAATCAGTCTGGTTTTCATAGGAATCTCGTTTTCTGAAAACTGGAAGCTTGCGTGGTCACAATGAGGTGGGGGGAGGGGGGAGAAATATTATATTTGTATTTACATTCTTAACCCATTTATTTAATAATATAAAGAACAGTAAAATTAGATAGTAATCCATAAGTAATTATTTTTGGAATCTTTTGATAACTTTTATATTCGATTTATATTTAATAAATCAAATAAATATTTTTTTCTGGAACGCCATATTTTAGTGACTTTGAATCAATTCCGATGTCTTCCTATATAAAACAGGATTTTCTTGATTACATCCGACTCAAATCAGTAGTTATGAGGACTAAATATCAGGTTAATCCAGTCATATTTATTGGGAACCAGGAGGACGAGGTTTGCATCATGGTCGAGTGAGCTGAGGATCATTTTAATAAATGATTATTGTCTTTTCCTCCTTTCAAATTAGTTTTTTACCTACATTTATGTATTGCTTATCCCTGTCTCATTGCTGTAGTTAAATAAGGGTAGGCTTGTATTGTCAAACATGCTGAGAATAAACATACCAAAGCACCCTGTTGGGATTCAAAGAAATATTCTTGGTCAGAGGCAGTCAAGTTCAATATTAAAGTACAATGCCTTAGTCCGCCTAGTCGTATCTTTGTTTCATTATTCTTTTTTGATTAATTAAACTCTATAACCCAGACACTTAGCCAGGGATGGTTAAACTTTTCCGATCGGTGCGCCACTTAAGGACAAGCTGAATTATAGTATTTTAAAATCAAATATTTGTTGAATATTATTAAATTTAATTACCTCCTCAGTTAAAATAATAAAGTAAGTATTTTAAATGACTAAATAAAACAAAATTATATTGTCAAAGTATGTGTCTTATAAAATTATTAAAGTCATTAAATTAAAGCAAAAACATTGAAACTAACACACTCAGTGGAAAAAAATACAATAAATTAACATAAATATTTAAATAAAAAATACATATTATTATCTATCGTAGTTTGAAACATGTTGTATTTTGTGAGCAAAGATATATATATTCGGTTAATAGATTTGTCTTCAACAGCATACAAGACGTTTTATACCCGTTGACAGATTTAACAGAGTTTACTATATAGTAATGTGAATGACAAAGCTATCGAAATATTGACTTAAAAAAAAAATACACTTTTGGTAAAGGTTTAATTTAGTACCAGGGGTAATTAAGCAATGTATTTCGTGGTTACCCCTGGCAACGATTTTATTTGTATCAAACAGAAAAAAAATTTCATTTTATTTCTTCCAAAACAGTTTTTGTTTATTATAAAAATCAATTACAAATATTGATATTCTGGTTTTGGTGTGCGCATATTTTTGTACAGGGACTACCTATTTTTAAATTTGAGACCCCTGCACGCGATAAATATCGCGCAACCCTCATGACAGACAGAAACACAAATTCTTCATTTTATTAATAAAGATCTATTATTTTTATATCAGTGTGCCACCCAAACCTTGATCTCGTGTCATAGATTTACCATCGTTGCACTAGGCCATAACTTATTTATGAATGTGTTGAGAGTTTACTCGGAGGAGGGTCGGACATTTGTTGAACTTTTGCAAATACCTAGTTGTATGGATGAGTGAGTGACGAATGTTTGGTATTCGCCGAATTAAAAGCCTTCCCCGTTGGGTGTCGGTTATTAATATCACACCAAAGGGCACCAACGTTCGTCTTTTCGATAATATTACCCCCCATCCCCACATTCGTGTCTAGGATTGCCAGTAGGGTGCTGTGCTTACTCTGGAAATGGAGTGGTTCAACGACTTGGTTTTGCAATTTTTTTGACCTTTATAAAAAAAAATCGTATTTAAATTATATGAAATCCAGCCCATAATTTACATAGAAATAGGAATGAGATAAATGATGGCTGGAATCATATTCAAAAACAATTTAGCATAGATTGTTTTATTGATGGCCTCAAAAAGAAACAAATATTATTTAATGGCAAAGTTCAGAACATGTTTAAATAATGGAAAGAAAAGCGCATTAATTTGTGGTTCATGATTATGGTACAATTCAGCCTCCATGCTTAACACAAATTCTAGCCATTACTGACACATAGCTTCTTGACTCAGAACTGCGACAGATATGTGCATGTGTGTGGATGTGTGCCCATCATTTGACAAAGAGTTTGGCTAGTAATTCGCGAATAAGCGGATATTTTACATTCGGTGGAAGCTGAATGTGTATCACGACCTGAACCCATTGTATTCCAACAGAAACGAAGGATGGAGAGAAGACAGAAAATGGTTAGAAATGTCTGAGTGTATTCAAGATAGACGCACTTAACGGCGCTACTTACATTTTTCAATAATACAATTAAAGGAAACCTTACTTTAACCAGCCAGTATTTGAAAATGTACCTCTATATTACTAATGGTCCAATCTATTGTGAGCTCGATGTCTTAGTCTATCAAACGTTGATATTATGCATGTAGATATCTTAATACACAATCTTGCTCATTGCAGTTGGTGGGAAATTTACTAGTTTTCTTTTTGTACCCTGCGTATTACTAGCCCCTTTGGTTACCCATGTATTTAATCTATTAGCGTAAGGATGAGAAAGGCAGAATTTAAAGGAAATGTACTCTAATTGGCATGGAGAGAGGTTGGAAACGAACGGTGTAGGAAGAAACACCCTAAGTAAACTACCGGTATTCGAACCCTAAAGTCCCCTTCACTGTCAAATAAGACTAAATGAGACTGACACCTAGCTGTGTAACAACCGATTTCGATTTTACATAGATTTTCTAATAAGATATTTTTTTAAAAGATAAAACTTGCTTCATTTAGTTAAAATTATAAATTGTCATCGTTTCTGTACTGGTACACATACATTTAGTGTGGTTTATCGTTGAGGTTTGAGGCCTCGATCATATGTAGATACATAACAATACTTGTTTATTGATTTGTGTATGACCTTGAATGATGATTATTGTAGAACTTTATATTTTATTGTTTCAGCGTAATTTACATGCGATACCACAGTCCTCAAGGCTAGTATAATTATTCCAACAGTAGTGAAAATAAAATGTCTTAAGCCTATTTTCTTATTTCTGTAGACTCCAGCTGTTTCCACAGCCCCCCTTGTTCACCGTCTTACTACCCGTCCAGGCTATTTGCATATTTTCATGAATGGTACAAGGAGAAGAAGGTGGAATTAAAATAAGTATTATTATATTTGAATAGAGGGAAGGTGAGAAAACACATTATAAAATGTTATTTATAAACTTGTTGGGACTCAATCCCTGACCTCTTGGTCAACTGTCAAACCAGAAAAAACGAGCCTGACATTAATTCCTTTTGCTCACCAATGCGGGTAAGAGAATATTAATGTATTAAGTACTGAATACCCGTGTTGCACAAATCTGTTCCCTTATCTCCGACTATGTATCTCATGTCCATCGCGATGACTGGGAAATAATTCATCCTGGCTGCTCTGTTGTTTTTGTTTGGATGGGAAGCGTGAGGTTATTATTACAGATTTGAGATCTTTGTATGCCTCAATAAGCCATAGTATTAGTAAGTATATTCGAATATTGAATAACATAGTTAATATAAATTAATTAAAACGCGACACCATTTAGTTTGATTAACTAGAATTGAGACACGTGAAAGATTAATTTAAACTTTCTATCCAACCAATTTTCAAATAACCTTAATTCTTAACTACTCCTGTGATCATATTTTAGTGGTTGTATTATGATTTAGTGAGTGGATTATTAAGGAATCAAGATTAAAGTCATGACTTGAACTCGATTTAAGACATTAGTAGAAGAATTATGATAATGGTTAGGGATTTCAACTATTTTTGGATCATTTAATGATACAGATCACATCACACAGTCAATTAACAAATCGCATCAAAAAGGCGTTTTTCTACTTTATATACTTGACAACAGCGATATAGGGAAAAGGTTTTGAATTTGATATATTTATCTTACTATGTTATTGTATCTTCATAATATTGTAAAATACTTTCATGTCAGCTATCTTGAAACCAAGTTTCTTTTCAATGGTATGCCCAGGTTCCTTTCCGGTATACACATATTCATCATCTGCGTCTAATGCTTTTAAGTCAAACATTCAAAATAAGTTCATTTGATACTTAATAGCTTTCCTTTGTATGGATTGTAGTCATTAGGCCTGTCAGCAAAAGATTTAACTTTATAAACATTTATAAAATATTTTCTTCAATTCAAAGACATGGAAGGTCAGGCTTTGTTTGAAAAATATATTCCCCTCATTTCTAATGAAGACTACCGCCTTGTTCCAGCTGTATTAACTACCTAACATGTTTTTTTTAGTTTTTTAGTTTTTTTAGTATTCTAATTTTCTAAGGAAATATTTTTTGACATTTTTTTTTATAAAAATGATTGTTCAGATACAATTTAATTATTTTATTATCTGGATAGTTCGAAAACATTTACGTTGAGCCAAAAGTCACGTCTTCAGTTTCCCTAATAAAGATACATGTAAAACAAATATAATATTTAAAATCATTTCTTCAAAATAAATACATTAAGTTGTTTTTTTTAGTTTATAGGACAAATTTAAAATAATTTATTTTTATGAAATTTATTGAATACATATTTTAAAATCTGCTACTACAATCATGTGAATGTAAAAATATACCTAAAAATATAAACGTTTCATAAATATAATATCAATGTAAGATTAACTTTCATAAGATCAGCTCGACTATCAATTTTTTTTGTCAACAAATATTTAACTACTGTAACTGCATTAAATTGGTTCTAAGTTTGAGTCAGAGATTATCTTCTTTATAATTTGTTCTTTCATTTTACTTTGAAATACAAACTACAGGTAGAATAACTAGAAATAATAGAACAGTTTAAAAATAACGGACGTTGATCAAAGTAACACTCTCCTTAGTTTTTACTGGGATGTAACTACTTACTTACATAGTAAATAGCTTGTGAGGCAAATGTGCTTTCCTAAACTGCTTCAATATATAAGAAAAATATATTTTCCTCAAAAGTAAGGTATTATTGTGGTTTGTCTTACATGATGTATGCATTTTTAAAAGTAAACATAGAATATTCAGAATCAAGTGAATGGGCTTTAAATATAGCATGGTAAAACAACTACAGCATTTGGTTCAGTAGATACCCGCTTTAGTGACCGAATGGGCTGAGACGTCACTCTCGTGTTGGACTGGCCCGCTGTTCACCGGAATATCGGGCTTTGAATCCCGGTAGGGTCTATTCTAGGTGGTTTTCCTAGAGGGCTTACCACTCTCCTACGATGTAAATGTGGTAGATTATCTCTAAAATGTTTCTTCCTCGTCCCTACCCCATTCAAGTAATTATCATGTTGGCGTATAGCCTGAAAAAGTTACTAAAAGAAATAAAACTTAGTAAATATTTAGATTTAATTCCCTATCCATATAATTTTATTTTATATTAGTGAGTTTTCCACAGTTTAAAGTCATTTGAGGCACCAAGTTAACAATGCAGGGAGTTTTATCGTTAACATTTTTTCTTGAAAAATATGAAACAAGAGATTTATAAGTTTTTCTCTAGTGCTATTTTAATGTAGGATAATCCAAACCTATAGAATATTATAGATATATGATTTGGATTGATTACATATTGTATTTGATATATATTATTCAAAGAAGTTAATACAAGTTTATTGCTAATTTTCTAAAATATGTTTAAAAACTATTTTATAACAAATATTATTATAAGCCAATCAAATTAAATTAGAAACTAAATTTATGCTAAACAGTATTGCCACAATGGGATCACGGTCTAAATGTAAAGCTCATTTAATCTAGTTTGCTGATGATGTGTAGATCTGGGTCCGAATTCTAGTTGGGTGTACCCAGGGGGTTGTCCTTTAGTTGGATCCCACTCTACCTCTATGAACATTCAGATACATTTCTTGTAAAGTGCACCTTCCTCAACCCTATAAAATGTGTGTAGCTAATATAATATTTGTACAGAGGGAGTAGACAAAGGTTTTTGTTGTGATTTAATGCTTTAGATTAAAACGGCACATTGCATGCTAGTTCTGCATTGTTATTTTGTATATGTCTACATTTTAATTAAAATAAAACCTCGGCATTAAGCTGGAGGTTAAAAACACTTGTAAATATCATACTTGATAATGTTTAAGTGTATATATATATAGATATGTGTGTGTGTGTGTCTGGGGTACAAACAATCGTAGCAAAGTAGTGAACAGTTTAGCCAGTACTAATGTACCATTACCAAGAGGATGCCTGAATGTACTAACCGTACATCCTGTCCGTGGAGGTTCTTTCATTGTCCCGATGAGATGAGGTGATGGTGATAGTGGGTATGAGGGTGTGAAACCAGTAGAAACTATTAAAACTAAGTTAAGCCTAATTAACAAAACCTTGATGCCCATTGGGGTATTCCCTCTTTCTAAAAAAACAAAACAAAACATGGAGCCTGCCGGGAATCAAACCTGAGACCCCTAAATTCCTAGCCAGGTTTTTTGAACACTATACCATATTGCCGGGTAAGGATTAATTGCCATAAATATATTCAACTTTGGATTAGGATGTAAGAATATTTTAATTAAATTTGATTAGTCCTAGATGTATTGGGGAAATAAGTATGTTTTATCGGAAGCACCTGTGTTGGTAGCGCCCTTTCAATAAACGTGGGCGTTAGGTTAGGTTAGGTTAAGTTAGTCATTGAACTGATGTCTCTTCTGCTGTTTCAGAACTACTAGTATGAAGGAATGTTAGTAGGCTAGATTAGGATAGATTAGGTTAGATTAGTCATTGACCTGATATCTCTTCTGCTGGGGGAACAATTAAACAAACATTACATGTGTTTGAAAGGAAATAGAATTAACAAGTTTTGTAAATACAAACATTTACCTTCCTTAGAACAATAACAAGTGTTTAAATATAAAGTGAGTGCAATAACACATGGTTATTTTTCTCAGGGCGCAAACACACACGGACACAACTATCCCGTAGCCGTATTATCTTCTATGGTAAATAATTTACATCTTGACACTATAGAATTTATTTTAATAAGTTAATATTGAAGGTTATTTTTAATTACGTGTACTCCATAATGTTTGAAGATACTAACTTTTAAATTTTGTATATAAAGAAAGGCACACTAATAAGTTGTAAGGAATAGTAATGATACTAAAACTTTCTCCTTCAAACGCAAATTAATGTGTAAACAGTCAAAGGGGTTAATCTCGTCATATACTGTATGTAAGCATGGAACACAGCGCACTCAGAATAAGAAAAAACATTGTTCTATTATGGAGTATAGATCTTCATCTATATAACCTCTTTTTCTCCGTGTCTATTACCCATCTGGATTATCTTCATCTACACTAATGGGGTTAGTAACACGGAAGCTAAAATTTAAAGGGAATACTCCATTTTTTGTTTTGCGAAAGTGTGCGAAAAATTTGGTAATATCCAGCATAGATAAGCCCGTCCTCAATCCTAGGCTCTACATGACCTTCACTCACTTATTAAGTCTATAACGTGAGTGCAGCCTTAGACCAGAGGTTGAGAACCTTTTAACATTGTATAATCATATGTCATTTCATAGATTCCTCATAAGGACTCACACTTTATATAGAGTAGGACTTTCCCAAATTATCAAGAGGTACCAAACTAAATATAAATCAATGTCTTTTTATAAACACGAAAGTGAAAAATACAACTAGTTTATTAGTCGTGGTCTCTGGTGATAGATTCATAAGATGATAGAATATCAAACATATAAATATATATATAACCTATACCTATAAGAGTAGTTAACCTTAAATAAATACAATTTTTTTAGCGCATGCCTTAATATCTGTTCATAATAGGCCTATACGCATATACTAATTACATTAATGAGTTAGTAATGAGGAAGGCTGAGACTAGGCCCACATTTGCATGGAGGGAGAGTGGAAAAATATTTTGAAAAAACCACACAAAGTGCGCCCCAATTTCCATGCTATTAACAGTCTAGTCCAACATTAGACTGACACCTAGGCCATGTAGCCACTGAAGTAGGTAATATTTTAATTAATTCAAAAAAATATATAGCTCAAAAAATATGCAAAAATGCCACACCAAGCACCTCAAAAGCTGCAGGATCCCTATTCCTGCCTTCCAGGTGCATTCAACCTGTGGTACGCGTACCTACAGTGGTACACGAATACCACACAGGCTTGAGGGCCGGGCTTAAAATTTAAAATAACCTATACATTTATAGTTTGTTAAAGATGTTTCTTATTATATTCATTTTATAGACTAAGCACCAACAACGTCGGAGGTAATTTACAAAGTTTAAAATAAATGTCATCTGGGTCTACGCGAATTAAAGAGGTTGAATGCATTTCACTGCCTTAGATTATTAAACCCCTCACAGGGTCTTAAGAATAATTAAAAACTTGATGAAATTATAAACACTTTCATTTAAAATTATAATATTTCTTTAGTTCTTATAGTTTAAACTATAACAAACAACCATATAACCATCTCTTTTAAATGTAGACATTATATATGTAAAAAGGTTTTATTAATACTAGTTATTATTTCCAGCGCGTCTTACTACCCGTATGGGCTATACGAATTATCAGTATTTATTAAAATAGAAAAATAGAGTTATATATTAAATACAAAATAAACTTTTCAAATGAAATACAAAGAAATACTACATTCAAGAGTAAATTCAAGCCTTCAATGACACTGCAAGGTCATACACGCTAGCACGAGATAAAGACATTAAAGAAAGGAAAATGTGTGAATGCATTTGTTCTCGTCTGTGGGCGTTGTGTTCTTTTACCAGGAAAACGACACACGACATGAATGAAAACAATAATTAGAGAAAACAACTCCAAAAACAAAATAATAAACCAAGAGGGGACAAATAGGATAGTAATGTCATTGTTTGGGAGAATTCTTCTACATGAACCTAGTAATCCAAGATATGTTTATAATATTGCTAACCAAAAACCACCCCCGGAGTGTAGTGGTCGGTGCACACACAGCTAGGTGTCCCGGGTTCAATTATTCTCGGCTGGTACGACGAGTATTTTTCCTTAAGGGGAATGATCCCAACGGTAACCAGGGTTTGGTTGATTAGGTTAAAATAAGGTTAAGGCCAGTGACAGACTACTGTTTTGGTCACTGCGATACAGACGCCGTGGCCAGGTTGCTCAAGTGTATTGCATTGTTTCATAAGAGAGAGGTCGCTACGCCCAAGAAACTCTCACATTGACGTTTTATTATTATTATTATTAGCACCGCGTCTTACTACCCGTTCGGGTTATACGCACTTACGCTAATGTGTAATGGTAGGGTGATTGTGAGCTGAAATGAAGGACCTACAGTTTAATGTGGAATCCGAACCACGGTGGAGGCCCGGCATTTCCCCACATTCACAAGATGTCTTGTCAGAGGTGAAGGAAGGGTTTGGTAATCAGATAAATCTGTGTCGGGACCGAGGATTGAACCTCGGCCCCCAGCACAGAAGTCCGACACCTTACTCCTAGACCGCCAGGTCACCGACCATTGACGTTTTTAAATCTGTCACGGTATTTGTGTCTTAGCGACCAAAACGTTCGACTACCACCAGCCTAAGACCTCACCTCGGCTCCACAGCTACATGATAACTATCATTGAATCCCCTCTATGCGGCTATGACGTGTAGACAACTTCCTATGGTGCTCCCTGGGCAATGTTCTGTGCTACCAGAGCGGCTAAAAGTCTACACATAAGGCGACCTAACCTGGATGTCATTTCCCTATCGCTGTAATTTATGACATACGATAATAAAAAAAATCAAGGCAGAATTTATCTCTTACTATTTTCAATAATATTTTAATTTAGTGAGGTCCACCTGTCGGTAACGTGTTTATCTACTCAGGCAAGAGTCTCAGGTTTGATTACTAAAGTAGCAAAAAAAAAAGAAGTAAAATGTGAGTTTTCCCTTTCACAGTGATGAATAAACGGGCCAGCGTTGGGTGTTGTGTCTGTTAAATATATCTATAAGATAGTATTTTTGTTTACTTATATAATCAGTGGGTTCAGAAAGTTCACTATATTTACCCTAAAAATATATCTTTACTTTCCCTTGACACCTCGAAGGGAAAGTATTGTGATCGTAAAAAAAAAAAAAATCTAACTCGAGATTTTGATAAATGTCAACGTTTCACGACAGCTGAAAAGCTAAATTTGTTGTTTTCGAAAATGCCGTCTGTCTGTGTTTACCTCGGGCCAAAATTATTTTATTGATTGGACTGACACCTGGAATCTGGGATTTTCATAAGGTCCACCCGAGGTTTTTTTAAATTAGATATCGAACCCTAAAATTATTAAAGGTAGTTAACTGAAGGGCAAAAAGAGAAATAAATAGTACGTAACGCTACACGGACATTATCACTCCCTTGTTTAAAAATTGAGATATTTACTAAAAATTTAAATATATGTAAAATGAAATAATATATACTAGTAAACCCGAGCAAAAATTGCGTTATACTTACGTTACACATTTTTTGACTCCCAAATTTAAGTGTTATTATTTTATTTTTAAATAATTAAAGTCTTCACTAGTATATTTGGACAAAAAAAAAAGAATAAAAGATTAATAATGGGTCCGCAAGGATTAATACTTGGTATTAAAATTTCAAATTCACGTTAAAATTTTCGACATTTTATTAAAGGTTGCACATCTTATGGTTATAGCATTTTTATTAAATTCCTCAATTATAAATTTTGACCAATAAAAATGCCAAGTATTGACTATTGAGTCTAAAATGATAGAGATAGATCATTGCTGTTCAAACCATTACTCCCCTAAGAGGTTAAAGAAAAAAAGAACATAAACCATATGAGAGATTTACTTATCTACTTATATAATAAAATTAGATAATTATTCCGTTAAAACTTAAGTAGTATATCTGTATAACTAAAGTTCAATAAATTGTATTAAAATATTTTCAAATATCTCCAAAACTTTTGGTTTTATAAAGATATATTTCAAATAAAATTTTATTATTTTTAATAGCATTACAATTTCGGAATGATAACTTATTTATTCTCTTAAATAGTTGCGGAGATAAGGAAATTTCCACTTCTGTAAGGTACCCTCAATCTCATTTTCAAAGGAAAATAGCCATTGTATTTATAATTTTAATCAAAGCCTAAATACGAATTTTAATCTAAATCGTTAGGAACGAATTTGAGAAAATCGATTTTTCGTCTTTTCACCATTTATTAAACTACTCTTAATTTTAGGGTTAAACAGGCACACAGACGGACGGCATTGCAAAGAGCACTTTTTAGGGTTCTGGGATCATTAATCGTTGACTTCCATCAACATCTATGGGTTCTTTTTACGGTCAAATTATATATTCGTTTACCTTGAGAAAATTATTGGTTTCATAAAAATATATTTCGAATAAAATATTTGTATTTTAAATAGACCTACCTATTTGCAATGATAAATAATGTCCCATTTCAAATAGTTTCAGAAATGTGATAAGAAATGAGAGTTTACGCTTAAGACCAGAACCCTTAAAGTCATTTTGACGAGAATTTGAGAGTAGCCATTTTGTTTATAATATTGATAAATGCTTATAAGTGAAATTTAATCAAAATCGTTATAGCCGATTTCGATAAAATCTATTTTTATATTTTTGACCTTCAGTAAACTACTTTTATTTTTAGGGTTAAATATCCAATTCCAAATATCCCTCGGGGAAGCTCTATTGAAATCCTAGATAACAAGTTTTAGACTGATCGGTAAAATAGTTTAGACTCAAGTCTAAGGTACAGACAGACAGACAAACGGAAATTAAAAACAACTTTTCCGGATTCGGGGGGTGGGGGTCATGAAACGTCGAAATTCATAACTATCTAGAGTTTTTTTACGATCACAATACTGCCTCTAACTGTAAGTTAGCGAAAAAGTAAATATAGTTGTTTCTTAAAATTCGCTCTAACGATTTTGATTACTAAATCTGCGCATAATCCGAACGGGTAGTAAGACGCGGTGCTAATAATAATAATAATAATAATGATTACTGAATGTTGTATCTAGACCCTGTTTATCATCACACGCAGATATGATAGTTATTTAAATGAGATATGGGATGATGAAGGAAGCATTTTAGAGGCAATCTACCTGAATTTCCAAAGAAGGAGGGTGGGAAAAATTTAGGGAAAACCACCTTCAGTAAACCAAATCTGGATTCTAGACCCAATTTACACGTCATCAGCAAGCCAGTCCAACACAATAGTGACGCCTTGGACCATTCGACACTCAACAGTTCTTAAATATGTGCCATGAGCATTTTAAAATGAACTATTTAAATAAAGATATCGTGATAGCCATGACTGATATAAAATACCTATGGGGATTATAACTGTGTGTCAAAAATTAAACTATATTTATATATAAATAATATACTGAGGAAATATTTGATTTCGTTTGGCCAAATATGTTATTTTTGTTATAAAACTATACAATTTGTTTTCTTTCAAACTATCTCAAATTATATCAATTGTGACCTGTAAACTCAACAAAAATAGGCCACACACACATATTTATATATAAAACATATGTGTACCGTACACCGTAAGTGTGTACTTAAGTGAGTTTTTATAAATATTTTATTTATATATATATTTTATAAGTTGGCGTAGAAATCAATTTACTCTTATTTATTAATAAGAGAAGGGTAAACTGGCTTTTGTACCCCTTGCCTATGCTTACCCTTAAATAATTTTTAACAAGATAAGGGGTAACTGACCTTCGCGCCACTCTGTATATAGGCTACAGGCATAGGCATATACAAATTAAAATCGGAGAGGGGGAAGTTTCGTTTCAGACAGAGACGTTTCAAAAACAACTTTCATATATTAATTCGTGAATTCATATGATCTGCAGCTTTCACTTTTGATAGATAGTAAGTATCAATTCTAATAAGTAATATAAATGATAAATAAAGAATGATTTAAGTGTAGCTATCAAAAATATATATATATTATTTTATAAAATTTCCTTCCTACCTTGTTATTAATATAAGTTACATTTCAAAACTACTGAGAAGTGGGAGAAGACCTTGGCTTCTAAAACCCACTGATAATACGTTCATTAACATTTAAACTTTGAAGTTTTGACTAGCCTTGCTTGTATAGATTTTTTTTAACGGGATTATATTGGCTACTGGATTGCTGAATGGATTAATTTCGTTTTTCTCGAATTACTGAACAATGTCCGTTTTTAGAATTATAATAAAAACAAATAAAATAAATTAAGAAACGTTTACAATTTAATTATTTTGTTTTATTAATATCCCACATATTCCTGGTAGGGACAAATAATTTTTTGGGGAAAGACATTTTTTGATTAAATGTAACCAAAAGACTTCATTTATAATATGGTTTCAAACCAAAGTGATATCTGAGTCTGTGTATAATATAAACAATGTTCGTTACTGATTCTACTTTTCATCTAGTCAGTATTAGATTTACGTTCTTCATAATGTCTTGTGAAGTTGTCTTTGAGTTGTCTTCCTCTACATTAAGGTGGACTTCCTGTGCTAATAGAGAAGCAATGTCCTGGGCTACGTAATGAAGCTCGAGATGAGGCTGTAAGAAAGAGGCCTTGTTTATTGTGGCCAAGAAAAAGGGTGCCTTTTAGATTGTGTTGTTCTGCTACCAGGGAGTTGAAGGAAGAAAGTAAAAGGGGTGAGGTCATTAGGAAGGGATGGTGAAAAAAAATGTACTCTAGCTGAGTGGGTTCACTGGGCCAGGAAGCCTTAAAGAATTAGTTCGATTGATGGGTGGATCTGTTTGTCTTCCTCGACTACCAAAGGTGGTTAGGATATAAGAAGTAATTATAGGGGTGTGAAACAATAAATTTTTATTCAAGAAATGTCCCAGAATAGCTTCTTGAAATAATTTTTTTTCGGAGGGATGAAGCTCCTCTTTTTGTCTTCGTACTCGGAGGATTAGCAATCGCCGGTCTAAAGAGTCATTGCATTGTTGTGTTTCTCATATCTGAGTATGATCTATCACGGTGGTATGCTACTTATTGAATAAGAAAGATGGTGAGCTAGGTTGAGTATGGTGGATAGCGAAGACTGGTGACCCACTTCTAGTTGAGTACAGAGCTTGGCTAGTAAAGTAAAAGTATCAATATTTACATGAAGAAAGAGTGAAAATTATCTACGAATAACAGCCTCATTACTTTTGACCGGGATTTGAACACCTACTTTACCCTCGGCGGTTATCTAACTGGTTTTGAGAGTGACACCTTAAACCAAGCAGTCACCGAGATGGTAAGTAAATTATTTTAATATGTATGTGTCCTAAACATAATTTTATTCTTGCTATTTGTAGCTTACATTATTTACTAACATAGGATGAGGAGGTAGATTTTATAGAAATATAACTAAACTATTTTATAGAAAGGATAGGAAATAAATATATTAAATTTTAAATCTGCCTCAATGGACCTCCGGTGGGATTAAAACCGAGCGCCCAGTGTATTGTATCGAAAACTCGTTAACATTTATGACCCCAAATAAGCACTTTTCATAATAATCTGATATTACAATTAATTATGTACGCGTATTAACCTTAATTATACTAGATATGTATATAGTTTGCCTGTAGCTATAAGTGCCGATTGAATGTCAGAGATATCAAATATTTCTCAACTCTAACACAATAAATAGGTTACTAGACGTGGCGCTCCTTGTTCAAATATTAGACTACAGTATTTCAATACTCTCCCTGGGCAAATACTTTTCTCCTCTTAAAATTAGCATTCCACTTTCAATTTCTTTAAATTAATATCACTTTGGTTAGTGGCTGCACGGTCTAAGGTGTCATTCTTGAAATTTACTACACTGCTGGAGATGGAGAGCTTGTGGTTCGAATCCCGGGTAAGAGTACTGATAGTGGTTTTCCATTTTATCTCCAAGTATATTCGAGTACACTACCTCTAAATTAAACCTTACTCATCCCCAACTCACTAGTAATATTCGTACACATGCGTATATTCTAAACAAGTAGTATAGCGCAGCGATAACAAAAATTAAAAAAACACATGCTCCTGCCCATTCAGAATAGTGGCGTATTTGCACAAGAATGGGGAAATCCGGGAAGTTAAATTTAGAAGAAACACACCTACAATTTTAGGGAGAGTGAGAAACCATTCAACAAAATTAAATAGTATGACACCATCGCACAAACTTTCTCATATTTTGTCTTTTAACATCAAAGATAAAGTTTAAAAATAGGTTTTTAGTAAACTACCCTAAGTGTTTTTTCTTCATAAAAACAAACATCATCTTGTTATTTTATCAGTAAAACAAGTCCCAGATTCTGATTATAAATTCATTCTTTAAGGTCAATTTAAAACAAATGTTTTTTTTATAATTTGTTGTAAGTAAACTACACTTAAATTAATTTATTCTAGATAAATAAAGATACATTATTATTGATAGTGTAAAATATTTCTTTGAAACCAATTTTGAAAAAAATTGCTATAGGAATATTCAGAAGAACTAAATTTTATAAAAATAAGTTATTAGAATACTACTAGTAAATGATGTTTTTGAGAAAAACTAATTTATAGAACTATCTATCTTACAAG
Organism: Timema poppense; assembly: GCA_902141375.1. NCBI lineage: Eukaryota > Metazoa > Arthropoda > Insecta > Phasmatodea > Timematidae > Timema > Timema poppense. The sequence goes on from CABFOV010000209.1 coordinate 231,098, forward strand.
CAACTTAATAAATGCCCATATTGAACCAGAAATATTTCAAGTTTTTGAAAAGTCAGTCGACAGTAAACTACCCATAAATTAGTCTTTACCACCCAAAAAAGAATGCAGTTTTATTTGTCATGCCAAACACTCCCAAAATACCCAATTGGAACAAAATAGTTTTAGCCACTTGAAAAATATTTATTGTTTTTGAAAAATCAATCGTCGTTAAACCACGCATAAATGAGTTCTCACCCCATAAGAAGTTGTACGTTTTTATTTGTCATACCACACATTGTATAGATGCACATTTCGAACCAAATCTTTAGAGATTTTTTCTTGAAACATTTAGAATTTTCAAAAATGTCTCACAATTAAACTACTCTTCATCTAATTTTTACCCAAAGACCAATTATACATTGTTATTAGTCATGTCAAACAAATCTTAAATGCGCTCTTCAAACAAAATTGTTAGACAAAATTTTGAAAAATTTGGAGCTCAACAAAATAGCTCATCATCAAAAAAACTACCCTTAAGTGAATATCTAAGGAGTAGAACTAATTATTTTGTTAAACATCCATATAAAATAATAAGTTTTAACAAAATCCATCTAACTGTTCTAGATCCATGACCAGGGACAGACAGACAGACAGACAAACTTACATGGAAACAGATAGAATTGTAAAATTCTCTCCTTGGAGTTCGTTTTCACATAAAACGTAAAGATTCTTCAAAATCTAAAGACTTAATTTTTCACTATCACAATACATCCTCTGAAATGAGAAAGTAAAATCGATTGGAATTTGATCACCGACCTCAATGGCATTGACAATCAAGCGAATTGCTTGAGTTACGATTTAGGTCATGTCATCATGGATGTGGGTATCTTTAATTTGGATAAAGCTGCAGTCAGACCCAACAGCATTTAGAAGTGTACGACTAGGAAATGTGTTGCCATGCTATTTTTTTTAAAAAAAGATGGAGTGTTTCTGTAAGGTTACTAAACCTGACTGAACATTTCAAATATATGAAATTTTAACAAACTCCCACAACAACTAAATATGTAGGTCACTAGGAATTGTATTTGATATGTTATAAAAAAATACTACATAATAAAATGTTTCGATCTAATGACGAATTTGCATGACAGTCATGGGCACTTGACACTGTTGTGTGATTGTGTGGTTCGACAACGATTGCAACGCAAGTGTGGACACATATATTATAATAATACTGCTCATTACTACAGCTCAAATGGAAGCCCTATAAACCGAATCACATGGGCTTAATCTGTTTCTTTCTACTACTGGGTTACAAACCCCAAACAAGATGATCACGATTTAGTCCTTATATAGTCAATTTTCAAAATTAATTTTAACAATTAGTTAGGTTAGAAACAAAAATTGGTGTTTAAATAGACTGATACTATACAAATATATATAATTTATCCATTGCCTGCATCGGTAGACCAGTGCACCATGGAAAAATGGTCTGGTTTTCCAGTTACAAGGAATTCGGGGTTTTAATGAGCACACTGAAGACATTTCATCCTAATTTGTTTTAAACTTTTCCAACATTTAAATGTAAGTATATTTCTTATAAATTCTACCTTAGCAATACCCACCCCATTAGTATAAGAAGAATTAGTATAGTCCGGATGGACGTTAAGATGGAGTTGAAAAATGTTTATGGGAAAAACATTTATATTTGGTTGGCATTTAAGTTAGTTTTGCAATGTTTATGAACTAAAAGCTTGGATAAATATAAAACATATATTTATTCTAATTTTTTAACTTAATTATCTATTCAAATATTATTTATTACAATGTTAAAATGATGAATGGATGCATATTAAAACAATTAAAGCATTCAGAATATATTAGTTGAAATAAAAGTTTTGTCTTTGACTTTAGTAGTGTGCACTAAGCTATATAAACTAAATATTTAAAACACTCAAAATATCTTCTAAAGGAATACAAATTCCAAATATTTTCCACTAAACCACTTTAAAGAGTTTATAGAGGCATCTAATTTTCAAAATTTTAACAGGGGAAGACCATTTAAATAACACCTCGAGACATAAAATGCTAACTATTGGGCTAGAATCATTCCAAGTTATTACTAGAAGATTATAGTTTTCATAAAAATGTTTAAGTGGGAGACACTCTACGTAGCTTCAAAGGGTATCCAAATTTCGGAAAATTTCTGAAAGAGGACATCCAGTTACCCATTTGTCTTGGAGGTCAAGACGTTAAAAACACGTTTTTTTTCTAATCGCCCTTGTTACAAAACAAGGCTCCACCCCCACTGGACAGTATCATTACCTATCATATTTAGATAAAATAAAACTATAGAAGGGGCCTAATATAATTTTTTATTGTTGGCTGAAAAAAAGTTATGATGCTCATCTCCACCCAAGCTCCTACTATGGTTGTTACTATACATTATGACAGAGAAAGACATATATAACGTACTTCTCTTGAAAAATAAGCCTACTTCAAATAGATTCAAAAGTAATCCATAGTCTAAAATTCTGCTTGGTAAGGACTTCCAAGCCCTTTTAAATTAAGCCCCCCCCCCAATTTTCAAAGATCTTCCAGAACCCCCACGTATTTTCATATTAATATCGCAGTTCTAGTAATATATAGTATGATTTTGGTTGGAAGAATAATTTAGAAAATTCTAACATATACCTGCAGCCACATTTATAACAATTTGCTATATTATTAGTGTTATTTATATGCATTGATAATATATATCAAAATGACAATACAAATAAGAATACTCTATGTGTGAATATATTAAAATTCTTTTAGTACCTATAACAAAACACCAGATACTGTCTTTCCTACCAAAATAAGGGAATACATTAAAAATTATAATACAGTGTACTAAATATTTAGTCTGGATAATGTTTGAGCACAAGGGACGTGTTATTAGAATCTAATCCAAAAATATATATCTTATAAATTATATAAATTTAATTATACATTTCAAATGTTTGATCCTCATTTCTAAAGATGGTCCAATTGAATAAAACCTGTCATATAAGACCGGAACTTGTTTTAACCATAGTTTTAAAATGGTCAATCACAGTATTTGGATGTGCTTTATTGATCGGAAACCTTTGTATAACCTTTGTATAGCCCCAAAATCTGTAATGAAATTACTTTTTGAATGTTTTTAAAATAAAGCACTGAAAACATGTTTATAGCTAAGATCAATTTTTAGAACATATTAATTTATAGCGAGCTATAAACTTTATATATATAGTGCCAAGATATATATATATATCTTGGCACTAATAAAGTACCTTTACCGATGTGTTAAAAAAAAACGCTTAAGAAAAACTAAAATCAAATATATGGTTTCAGTTTAGCTGTTATTATTATTACTATTATTTCTATTTATCTAAACTCGATCTTAATATCTGGATATATTTATATTATCCTCTAAGCAAGGGTAAGATTTAATAACATACATAAAAAGGTAACGGTGTTTATTTTACCACAAAATGGAATTCATGTTTAGATTTCTGGATTATAAAGTAATAATTTCATATATGAAAGTACACCCATATTTGTCCATGCAAATAAATTGAATATATCAGAAATATTTCAAATGTCCCTCAAGTATTCTCCCACAATTCTTCATATCGTAGCTTAGGGGAGTTAAAGCTACCCTTCTTCCAGCAGCAAACAAACAAAAAATGAATAAATTATACCTAAAGAACTAAACGAACAAACACATAGTCTGACATTAGACCATGAGCATTGAAGCAATTCCTGTTAAAACAACAGTGCTACCAACCTCGTACCCTGTTAATATATTTGGGGAAAATAGTTTCACCGTGAACAGAATTTATAATTTTGCATTAAAATTGAAAAGGGGTGAAGGACTACAAATAAAGAGAACAGAAAAAGGTAAGAGAGAGAGAGGGGGAATAGAGATAAATGTGGAAGATAAACAACCACGAAAGTTTCCTAGTAGATTTTATCTCAATATAGGTAGGTGTAGTAGGCAGGTGCCTAAGATTCGTCAAGAGCAGCGAGGCTAGAACTGAACTTTCCAATAGGATATTGTTACTTTCTCGCTATCTTACAGGTATAGAAAGTATTGTGATCACCAAAAAAATATAACTAGAGATTTTGATGAAGCTCAACGTTTCTTGACCCTGCCCCCCTCCCCCCAAATATGAAAAAGTAATTTTTGAATTTCCGTCTTTCTGTCTGTACCTCCGAATAAAACCTAAAAATTTTTACCGATTGAGCTATAATTTGTTATCTAAGGTTTTCATAAGGTTTCCCCGAGGAGTTTTTGGAATTGGATATCCAACACTAAAATTAAGGGTAGTTTACTGAAGGGCAAAAAAAGAATAAGTTGATTTTCTCATAATCGGCTATAAATATTTTGTTTAAATTTCATTTTAGAACATTTATAAATATTATAAACAAAATGGCTACTCTCAATATTTTGGCAAAATTACTTTAAGGTGCGGCAGAAGGTAGCGCAAGTGTTTTTACAGTTGTTATATAATTGAAATTTTTTGGTCAAAATAAATCCGATATTTCTCCAGTAACAACATAGAGTTTAGTTTTATACAAATGCTAATATCAACAGATCTTGAATATCTGTCAAGAGTGTCCTGGAATTTTGTCAAAACTTTTTAAACAAAGAAAAAGATTTAACAAAATTTCAGGACACCCTAACATATATTCAAGATCTGTTGATATTAGCATGTTTAGAAAACTAAACTCTATGTTGTTACTGGAGAAATATTAGATTTATTTGGCCAAAAAAAATATGTAATGCTATAAAAACTGTAAAATTACTCGCGAGCCTTTCTGCCAGTATGATGCGGAGATTCTCACTTGTTATCATATCTCATAAACTATTATTTTGAGATATGAATTTACTTATCATTGTAAATATGTAGATCTATTTATACTAAAGGTAAAGTATTTCGACCGTCAAAGATATCCAACCTGAGATGTTGATGGATGTCGACGTTTCATGATCCCCTGAACCCTAAAAAGTGGTCATTTCAATGCTGTCTGTGTGTCTTTTAACCCCAAAATTAAGAGTAGTTTGGTAAAAATCGAAAAGAGAAACAATCGATTTCCTCAAAATCGGCTTTAAAGATTTTGATTAAAATTCGTGTCTAAGCGTTGATTAAGATTATAAACAAACTGTCTATTTTAATTTTCCCATGAAAATGATTTTAGGATACTTTACAGAAGAGGAATTTTCCGTATCTTCACAACTCTTTGACGTACTAAATAACTTATCATTGAAAAATTGTAGTGCTACTAAAAATTAAAAATATTATATAAAATATATTTTTATAAAACCCACAGTTTCTGAGATATTGGCAAATATATTAATACAATTTTGTGAGCTTTAGTTGTAAAGAGATACTACTTAAGTTTTAACTCAATAATTCTCTAATGCCATAGAGTAAGAAATGAGTAAGTATTTCAAAAAGTGTAGGTTTTTTTTCTTTCAAACTCTTAGGAGAAATGTTTGTACAACAATGATCTATCTCTATCATTTTAGCTTCAATAGTCAATATTTACCTGTTTTTTGTTAAAATTTATAAATGAAAAATTTAGTAGCAGTGCAATAACCATAGATGTGCGACCCCTAACAAAATGTCGAGAATTTTAAACCGTAAGTCGACATTTTAATACGAAGTGTTGACCCACAGGGACCCAATATCAATATTTTTACTTTATAGCTACCTTACAGTTTTGTGAACGTTAAAAAATTGAACTCTAGATTTTTATGGGTGTCGACGTCTACCCCCTGAACCATAAAAAGCTGTTTTTGCCAATCCGTCTGTTTGTCTGTCTGAATATCCATCTGTCTGTCAGTCTGTACCTTAGGCTAGATCCTAAACTATTTTACCGATTGGGCTAAAACTTGGTATATAGAGTTATCATAGGTTTACCCCAAATACTTTTTGGAATTGGATATCCAACACTGAAATTAAGGGTAGTTTCCTTAAGAGCGGAAAGAGAAAACAATATATTTAATCAAAATCAAAGCTAACGATTTTGATTAAATATCATTTCTAAGCTTTTATCAATATTACAAACCAAATGGTTTCTCTCAACCTTTCATCAAAATGACTTTAAGGGTTCCGGTCTGATGCGTAAACTCTAAATTTTAATTTTTTCTCCGTATGTCTTTGAGATATGAAATTACTTTTCATTGCATACATGTGGATCTATTTCTGATAAACATATTTTACTTGAAATTATTATACTACTATAAAGCAACATGGCTGACTCACTCACTGATATTAATGCTTACCCACTTTTAGATGAGCTGTAAACTTGACATTTGGCAAACTTACAGCTTTTAGCTTGTAACCGACGTGAAAGTTCCAAATAGTTGTGGCTAAACGGTAAAACCTATCAAAAAACGGATCTGGAATTACACTAGTTTACATCCTCCCTAAAAGAAAAGGACTGGGGGTTTAAGGGCGTAGCTCCCAACGAGCAAAGCGAGTATATTTCCAGAAAACCAAAAGTTTTCGAGCTATACACACATGAAAATTTATTTATATATATATATATATATATATATATAAAATATAGCCTGAGATGTTGATGGATGTCAACGTTTCATGACCCCCCCAAACCCTAAAAAAGTGGTTTTTGCAACGCCGCCTTTATAACCCTAAAATTAATAGCTGTCTACTAAAGGGTGAAAAGAGATAAAAATTATATTTCTCAAAATGGGCTAAAACTATTCAATCTTTCTAACTTTAGACTCAATATTCAATAATTACCTATCTAATTGGTCTAAGTTTATGAAGTAGAAATTTAATATAAATGCAATAACCATAAGATATCCCCTAGTAAGATGACGAAAATATTAAACGGAAGTCAAAATTTTAACACGAAGTCTTTACCCTTTAGGACCCAATTTCGATATTTTGTATTGATCCAAATATACAAATGAGGACTCAATTGTTTAGAAATAAAATTATGAAATTTAAAAACATCAATATAAAATGTTTTACGTGTGCCTAATGTAATTTGTTCTCGAGTTTGCTTGTGTATATTGTATTACAAATTTTGAGTAAATATCTCCATTTCTAAAAAATGGAGCGAGAAAATTCCATATAATTTATTTACAAAGTAATTAGATGTACTTGATATCCATATCCTATTATAAAAGGATTATATTACTTTAATGAGTATATACTTAATATAATATGCTAATTTTTATTGGGCACCTTGTCAAAACTATGTATCCTAACGTTATTTTTTCGTTTATTTGGGTTATTTAATGCGCACTTTTAGAACTTACTTATTATATCAGCACACGACATATGGATTAACTTAAATCTATAATTAATTTAAAAAAATCCATGCTCCGGCCGTTAATTTATCTCTGTGAAAAAGGAAACCCACATTATTTTCATCAATATACATGTTTTGGCCATGTCGGGAACGTGCCCTTAGCTCGGTGGACAGACACGCTACCCACTGAATGAAACTTACTCACTTTAAGTGCCAGATTAATTTCCACATTTAAATTGTTAATTTATTTATTCTGGAATATTGATTCGGTCTAAGTCACACAAGTATGAATAAAAAAAACCACATTTAAATATAATATAAAAGTTTTTAAAATTATAATTAAAAGGTAAATTGTAAAATATATTCTTATTGAACTCAATTGTCTTTAATATTATTATATTTATCTGTAACTGAATATTCACTCTCTTCTGATATAATTTAAGAATTGGAATTTGATACACAAACGCGACTCCACAGATGATACAATATAATTTTGCTTATTAAAAACGTTCAATCAATCTATTAGTTCATTTATTAGCGTAACTCTATAACTGGCTTTTCCACTCAATAATTTTGTACCTTAATATCTAAACCACGGCACATTTATTCAACTCAGTCGACAAATTAATATAGTAACTTTACCAGTGTTTAAAACAATATTTCTTTGAATAAAATATTGAATATAAGAACCACATTTTATACGTTACTTGTATTTAAAAATGGAGCTATTCGAACTAGTCGAACGAATATGTAAAACAAATACATTTTCTTCGATCTTAATCCTCTATATTATTTCTCTTGTCGACATCCCTTTCTCTCAACTAATACAAAGCCTACAGCGATGATAAAGTATCAGTGGATAGGATTTCTTACCGACCTCTGACATAGCATACTCAGTTTACCTTAAAACGCATTGTTTCTTTAAAATTTAGGTTAAAAGAAAAATCTAATAAAATTTTTGTATCAATTAGACTACCAAAAATATACTCTTTTAGCTATTTTGTGTATACAATTCGCTGAGTATTTAATTTCAAAAACCCAACAAAAGATTAATTTTGGTTTTTGAGGAAGGGGTGGGGCTGAATGTTTGAAAGTTTCGCAAGGGTTTACTGGCTACATAATATTTTGGTTCAAATGGAATATGTGTGTGCATTTTCATTTCTTTAATTAATATTAAATGAATATTGTCTTACCAAGGGGGACAGTTGAGTGAGTGTGAGTCATTTTTACCCCATAAAAACATAACTCATAGAAAAAAACTGAAAATAATGTATATGAAGGTGACCAAATTGGATAGTAATGAAAATATGTCAAATACGTAAGATACATTTTAAGGCCAGGCTTACAAATGGATATTTAAATGTTAAACCACCACACACATTCAAATTATTTCAAACTCATCAATCGGATAAAACAACAGATATAAGGGCTTCGACTCAAAGTGCATCTGTGATCGTACATTCGTTGACTATATGTGGGTTAGGTAAATATTGATGTGTGATCGAAGACCTCCGTCATCAATTATTCATTTGGTACCATTAATAGTATCTGCAAACTAGGTATAAAATACTAACCTTAGTGTCGTTTGGATTAAAATTGCTGCGATATCGAAAGGCAAACCAAGAAAATCTTAAATCAACATTATGAAAATTTTGTAATTTTTTTTAGGGTTTGTAAACTATATTTAATCATTAAATTATATATATTATATATATGTATAATATGAATATATTTGTTGAATGAATATATATGTTATTCGCAATCACCGAATTCGTCCAACGTCCCAATTTTTTTAACCACAACGCATTGTGTGTATGATTATAAATCCACAATGCATTGTGGGTAATTATTTCGGACACTGGGTAACGGAAAACACCCACAACGCGTTCTTACTAAGTTCCTTTTACTCACAACGCAAAGTATTAATCCTATCATTTGATGTGTTGACGAATAAGGCAATAGCAGTTATGAGTTATCTTTAGAGCAACAAGTCACATCTTCCAGTTAACTATATATGTGCGAGTCGTGAGGTACCGGCATATACCAGTATATATATATATATATATATATATTGATATTATGCAGATGATATGTTATATTTTTTTCACCATAGCTGATACATATAACAAAACAGAGTATCAATCAGTTTTTCGACAAATGTACTTTAAAGAACTGAAAAGGTTACACATTAATTTGCATACATATTTAGGTCTTATATCCATAATTTTGGTGATAAGTATGCTCAAAATAAATACCAATGACAATCTATTTTGTTTTCACTAGAAAATTAAGCTAAAACATTGATGATAAATAAACGGAATACCATGTTTGATATCAGACATTACTATTTGAAATGACCTTGGCTTGAACAAAAAAAAGTATATTTAGGTTAACTGTACAAAATACATCTTAGGAAAGAAAAAATTTGACTGTAACTTACATTTTAGTTTTGCATAATTCAAAAGATTTATTGTTATTATTATTATTAGCACCGCGTCTTACTACCCGTTCGGGTTATACGCACTTACGCTAATGTGTAATGGTAGGGTGATTGTGAGATGAAATGAAGGACCTACAGTTTAACGTGGAATCCGAACCACGGTGGAGACCTGGCATTCCCCACATTCACAAGATGTCTTGTCAGAGGTGAANACGGTGGAGGCCTGGCATTCCTCACATTCACAAGATGTCTTGTCAGAGGTGAAGGAAGGGTTTGGTAATCAGAAAAATCTTTACGGGGACCGAGGATTGAAGCCCGGCCGCCAGCATAGAAGTCTGACACCTTACCCCTAGACCGCCAGGTCACCGATTTATTGTTAACAATATAAATAGCCACAACTAGAATAAACATCACCACTCAAAGAGTTAATTTCCTCCTCTCCACTCAAGGGGGATAGGAAATTTCATCAAAACCCCCTTAAAACGCTTGTATGTAGCTTATATTTGGTTCAGTTTAATATAACCTGGTCGTGTTTGCCATTTAAAATTGTGAGGATCTAATATCAAACATTTTTATCTTCGAGTAATGTTGTACAGCCTATTAGGTGAAATAAAACTTAATTACTTAAACAAAACTATTTTAAAATTCACTCAATAGTAAATTATAAAACCGGCTTATAAGTAGTCAGCAGACAAATGATTAACACTTATATGCTAAAAGATCCAAACGAGAATCTTGCCAACAACATTAACAAGGCTAGTGCGTGGCAATACACCTTGTCACCTTCATAATAAACGCGTGCACAGACTTAGTCCCTCCCCCTCCCCCCAATTGGCAGATTTTTCTCAATCATTTTCTTACCCAAACTCATCCAATCCAATAGGATAGGCGCACACTAACAGTTATTCTTTATTAAAACTTTATTTATACCTTATTATTCTCTGGTATTTTTTAAACATATGTTTCGGGGGGAGGTTAAGCAAATAACCCCCCCCCCCTTTAATACGGCCCTGGGCATGAGAAACACTAATATGATGAGATAAGAGTTAGAGAGGAAATTAAACTAACTGCTGTGTGATAAGGCTAGTAGATCAATTTTAATGAGTGATGATTGATACTTAGAATTATGCGAGACACGAAAGTGGCGAGGAAGAAAAAACGGAATAGAATTTCTTTATTGGTTGGTTAAAGACTACCCTTGTCTTAAACACTCTATAGGGGACAGTGTGAAGTTGAGTCAAACATCAGAAGATGCTCATTCAGGGATAAAATGTTTGCATAATCCGTGAAATGTTTGATATTATTGAGTCTGAAAATACTAAATTAGACCACATAAATTCTAAATCTATGGGAGTAGAATTAAAAATAAAATATTGTAGCATAATGAGGGAAATAATCAACTATGACAGTCTTGCGCTCTAAAGAAGATGGCTAAAGTAAAAGTACTTGTAGTGAAACCAATGGTCATGTCTGCCCTTAATTCAGGTCAAGTATTTATATTTTTTAACCATGCTTTTTTCAGTCTTGCTCAATATTTTTAATTCCATTACTATTTTTATAAATTGAATGCGTGCATTTTTTAAATATATTTTTCTAATTTTAACTATATATTATGATTATTTTGTGGTTTATGTCAACCGAGAGAATATTTAAGTAAACATTATTTTATATTATTATATTATTAGTTCGTAGTACTAATTATAATTTAAATACCAGTGTAGTTAACTTTTCCTGGTGCAATTAAATTAGTTTTTGGGTATATCTCATTGACATGCAACTGGACCCTGATGGCGACTTTAAGCTTATCCTGAATTAATAAGATTATCTGACAAAGTTACTTATATTACGTTCAATAAAAACGAAGCCTGCAGATGAAGTAGCAGACGTTATTTGAAATATGTTTTTTTTGCTTGGAGCTCCAAATATACTTCATAGATATAAAGGCCGTACATTTTGCAATAAGCTAAAATACTATCATATGTATTTTACTTCATTTAAATTTATTTTACGAAATACCTTCATATTATATATATGCATAAATATATATATTAAGACTTTTTTTTTAGGTGTATTTTGGATAAATCATAAATACTCGGTACGCGTTGTGACTATAACAAAAATGACCACAGCACGTTGCGGGCATAACGAGAATGACCACAAAACGTTGTGGGCATAATGAGAATGACCACAGTGCGTTGCGGGCATAACGAGAATGACCACAGCACGTTGCGGGCATAACGAGAATGACCACAGCACGTTGCGGGCATAACGAGAATGACCACAGCACATTGCGGGCATAACGAGAATGACCACAACAGTTTGTGGGTATTTCGTAATATCCACAAATCGAATAACAATAAGATTACGGCTATTGAGCAAATTAAAATTCCTAGAGCGCGTTGTGGGTGTTTTCCGCTGCCCAGTGGCTTAAATAAATATGACGCATTGTGCGTATATAATCATACCCACAACGCGTTGGGGCTAAATAAAATCAGGCAATGGATGAATTTGGTGACTGCGGATAACATTATATACGAGATTGATGTGCAAATAGCATAATAATGGACCTTAAAAATAATAATAGTAATATTAATACTTATCACCGCATCCTACTATCCGTTCGGCTTATATGCATATGCATGCTATTCGCTAAAGGGCTAGGCATTGGGAAAGTTGAACATAGAGAAGTTGAACCCGCATTTGCATGGAGGGAGAGTGGAAAAACATTTAAGAAAAGCCCCCCCGGCTCACCCAAGAGAGATTCGAACTTCTATCCCCCCGTCCTAGACAGTCTAGCTCAACTCGAAACCAGCCCGATAGCTAACTACACCACCGAGGTGGGTAATGGACCTTAAATATAGGGTGAAGTGAGGTGGACTGGATGGAATTAGCTCACGATAGGAATAGGTGATGATTTAATTTTGGCAAATGAACATTAGAGTTTCTATTGCCGTAGGGTAAGTAAGTAATATATATATAAATACACAAAGTAAAACAAAAATGGATATAAAATCTACAAATTATTATTGTAGCACCTAAACTTTTAATTATGATGTCAGTTTAACTCAAGGGCTGTTTACAAGAATTAAAAATTATTAAATATATTAACTATAATTCAATATTTATTATTATTTAAACATGAATAGAGTTACGTAAAAGAGATAGATACAAATATTTGATAAGGAGTTATTAGAATATTAAAAGTAATTTTGTAATAATTGAACTGACCAGTGAACTGGGTAAATTATTAACACAAATATTTATTTTTCTGATGAATCTCCTTGTAATCTTTACTTTCACTTAGTATTTTTTTCTGTATAAATTTCACCCATCTCATATCCTATACAAATATTTTTTCTAATAAAATAAATTTATTTCCATACGCTTGGATAATAATTAGTTTGTCTTCAGATCAATACAGTTATAATATTTTATATGTTAGTAATACAATGTGGACTTGATGTTTAGTTGATATTATTATATATTTTTATAACCTTAAACTAATATTTCATTTTATATGTTACTTATAACCTTGTACAATTCTCTATATCGGTGAACCTCATTCACAATTTGTAAAAACATGGTTCTAAATATTTATTTTTTCCTCATTTAAATGCCTTTTAAATATTTATTAATGTTTCACTCTTGAATTAAAATCAAATTCAGCCATTTTTCCTAATAATTTACCAATTAATTGGACAATTCAGCTATTGTAAACTTATTTCTATTATTGTTAACATTCCTTATACAGTATTATTACCCTCCTTACTACTTTAATATAGAAGGTTTTCTTGAATTAAAAATTGTTAAAATGATCACATATCCTAGACCAGAGTATTTATATATTTGGTAAGTTTAAACGAGTTTTCCAAACCGTGATAGAGACTGTTTTTGTAAAATAAGGCATTAGCAAGATTATTAAAACAATATCTGGCTTTGTATATTGATTACTCTTTAAAAATCCTAGTCCGGTCTTTAACTATGTATATATTGAAGGCACAAATTGGCATATATAAGGACTAGATAGAAGGCTCATTTAGCCTGGTTAGCCAGTGAAAGAGGGGTTTGGGCTCAGAACTGAGGTGTCTTCTAAATATGGTTTTCTTTAAATGATTTACCGCTCTCTCTCTCTCCATGGAAATTTGAGTAATTTCCTATAATATATAACTACCTCAAATTCAGGCCCTTCAGTGTAATTAAAATGTGTATAGCCCTGACTTGTCAACAAAGTAACATCGATAAATTGTGTGTGTGTGTGTGTGTGTGTGTGTGTAAGAAGAAGACAAAACAGTTGAATAACTTGTAAACAATAAGAGATACCTAAAATGTTAAACCTAATTTAACTTGTTTGATAAAAATATGTTCTTAAAGACTTCAAGATAAAAATAGTTATTGTTAAAAATGCTTGATACAACAATAGAGCTGTTTGTGATTATTCACCTTCAATGTTGCGTTTTGAACTTTTGATACAGAGGGGCACATTAGTATTCTAACATGACTGAAAAAATACTCAAATTATTTAACTCTGTTTATTTCGAAAATGTGTTCATGTTGTTTCCCCCTTCATGCCGACAGTACATGCAGTGATGCGTCCAAAGTGATGTGCTCAGCTCAGGTGATGTGGACACGCAACGCATGGCTCTCAACCATGCGTGCACGCAACGTACTCGGTGTGAATACTTTTTTTCTAGAATTCAAGGCTACATCAGCTGAATTGCTCCGATGCGATGCAACGCGTTGCACCCCACTCAATACTATAAACCTTTTAGAACAGGCCCATATAATTGAGATGTTGAATAAAACGGATTCAGGGCTAGGCAGGACAGCACAGGACAGCACAGGACAGCACAGGACAGCATAAGGGTGATGCGAATAGTGGTAGAAAACCGAACGTAAGATAGTGTTGTATAAATGATGGCCTGAATGCAATATATGAACCAAAGTCCTGAAGATGATTATAATCCAGAAATGTGGATAGCACTAGTGTCATAGCTACAATGACTATTAGACTCAATACTAACAACATGTGAAAAGTGGTCCAAGATACGAGATGAACCAGGATTGATCAGTGATGTAGCATTGACATTCAATGCCAAAGTTCTCAAATACAATTATATAGTGTGCTTTTTTTCATTTTTATCTTATTCAAAGAGGAAAATATATTTTTTTTTTAAATCTAAGTGTTCTTGTAGCATTTATTGGAACAAATGCTCCAAGAAAAAGTCTAAGTGCAAGAAACTCACCTAAAATGTCCCCCACTGTGCTGCCCCGACTGACTGGTTATCACACGAAAGAATAATGGCGTCCTCCTTCCACAAAAATCATTGTTAGTCTGAACGCACCATAAACATTGAAAGAGTAAAATGCAATGCTCTATTCCCCCGTGGCGGGGTGTGAAGGGGTGTGTGGTGAGCATGCGCCGTAAATGTGTAATACGTCCAGAATGTTCATTTTGCTCCACGTTTGATACAATTTTATCCCCTCCCTCCCGTCATGTGTCTTGTTTTTCCTATGTTTTGAGTCACCCCTTATCCCCCTCTCTGAGCTGGTATAATCGTATATATGCTTGGATTGTCCGTGAGGACTTGACTTCTCTCGGCAGGGCCGCCCCCTTGGACATTCCTTGGGTTTATTTAGGTACGAATAAAACTCTTCAACAGATATTATTTAAATATGTTAAATTCAAATATGTTGCAGTTTAAATTTGTCAGGTGTAGAGTCACCACGTAACATTTAAAATGTTAAGTACGAATCTTTCAAAGTATTAATTTGTCCGATGTAGAGTTACCACGTAACATTCAAAATGTTAACTTAGAATCTTTTTTGAGTATAAACTTGTCAGAGGTATAAACTTTATGTAACTTTCAATATGTTAAGTTCAAATATGTTGCAGTTTAAATTTGTCAGGTGTAGAGTCACCACGTAACATTTAAGATGTTAAGTACGAATCTTTCAAAGTATTAATTTGTCCGAGGTAGAGTTACCACGTAACTTTCAAAGAGCTAACTTAAATTCTTGTGGAGTATAAACATGTCAGAGGTATAAACTTTATGTAATTTTCAAAATGTTAAGGTCGAATCTTTTGCAGTTCTAAATTGTCAGATGTAGAGTCACCACGTAACATTCATAATGTTAATATAGAATCTTTTGAAATGTAAATAAGTCTGATGTACGTAACTTTTCAAAAGTCAAGTTAGAACAGTTACAAATATTTAAAGTACAAATTGGTCGTATGTTTTAGAAGGTATCAAATGCGGTATTTCCGTATAATGTTTATGGTAAACTCGGTTAACCAGGCAAATGGAAGTTTTCAATGTTTTCAATGTTTTCAATGAGTTTCAGTAATGATATCACTGGCTCCGTTTAACCTTTTGGCCCATATGGCAAAAATTCAATGTTATCACTCGGAATGAGTAAATTTGTTTTCGACGACCATATTTTGTATAGTAAATATCTCCGTAATTTAACTCATTAGCCTTGCGGGCCTGTAGAGTCCATTGTTTATTTTTTTTATATACTATCATATACAAATAGCCTCTCTAAACTGTACATTGTATGAATAACTCATTTTCCATTTTATGTATCCTATCCAATTTTTTTGTTAACATCAATAAAACTACACCATGTTATTTTTTGAAACATTTCGTCATAATTTAGTTTTCTGCCTTTGTTATCCTTCTTGGCGTCCTAAATATTTTTGAGTACAAGTCAAGGACATTATACGTAAACAGGCTGTTTACTGTTTGCATTTTCTCACCGCCCTCTGCAAATCCTGCTACCTTGTTATTTTTAGGTTAGTTTTCTTATTGTGCGCCAGCCTTAGTCTTCTAGGAAGAGTAAGGGCGACGCCACATTCTATTTGTTTACCCTTTAAGGTAGCAAGCATACTTGGTATTATCATGTTATGATATAGCTTATAAGGTTGTGTCATAGTGTAATTCGTCAAGATAAGGTATCAGGTTCAACGGTGTATTTTTTTTAACGCCTAACCAATCAGACCGATTAAACAACCGTTTAGTGACTAATAACTTAAAGCAATATAACCTTTATATATTTTTAAATAAACTAATCCATTATTTTAGAAAAACAAGAAAATGAATGACAAGAAAATGATTGTGATGATATAAAGGACGACAGTAAATAAAACCCCAAACTAGTTAATAAGTGGGAAGAAAAGTTAGTACAACTAACTTCATATCAACCACAACTGGAAGCAGGCTCGTGCATGTGTTATCTTGCTTCGTAAGGTGTTCTTCCTCACCTTTTCATTCACCAAAGCAACAAAATACATGCCTTAACATGTGATGTGTCTTATGCCGGTCCCTCACTACTGGGCAAATATCAAGGAGGGCATTGCCCAACATTTGTTAACATATTGGGCAACTATTAGGCATTAAACAAGTGGAGCTCCCAAACACATTGCAACAACCACAAGGCATTATGTTGGCCAAAGCCTAGGTCTCCCACACCTACACCATTTGCGATGTTCTATCTTTGTGCCACGAGTATAACAAAAATGGATCGTGAAAAACTACTCTTAATTTATTAATACGTTGTTTTGTGTGGAGTGTTCCTTCTTTAACGCCATCAAAGGAGAAATAGAAAGTGGTGGATGTTTTCACATAACTCAAGTCGAACAAGGTTAGCTTCACTTTATTCTTGAAATGTTTGAAATTATACAAATTATAAAACAAATTCACAATATTTGCATATAGGTTTTACTTTAATCATTTTCAGATACAGTGGATCTGAAATGTTGGTTAATTTTATGAAAGAACCCTGAAGACAGTTCAAAAAACGTTTGTTGACTGAGTAGCACTGAATTCACATTCACAGTCGTTGCACGTGTGGAGAGGTCTAAAATACGTGTTCAAATCTCGACTAAACTAATTATGTCTGAAATAGCGAAAACAAGTTATTTATTGGTTTATGCGATACACACAATAAGATGCCAGTAAAAATATAATTAAATTATTGTTTCCAACACCGTATAAATCTTACGTGATATTATTTTAACAAAAATAATGTGTATGGAGATAAGGCTGCCGCCATACAAAGTATTCTAGTAGCAGCTCTTTATCAAATAATGTTTATCGAAACATGAGAGCAAAAGACATTAGACTGCTACTGGCCGCAACCTGTGGGTCACCAAATCGAACTTAATGTTGATTTTATTTCCAGTGATGCCAATAAAAACTTTGATATTTTATAGAAGCTGAGCAGTGTGGGCTTATAAACATCATCTGCCCCTTGGCCGATCTTTATCTCTTTTCAATAGTGGATGAAGTGATGACATTATTGACTATTTATTTTTCAGCTCGTCAATTGAAAATTATATGGAAAACTCACGCTGGATTCTCTTCCAGGGGCCGCGTGCTTCATTTATATTCTTGTACAGTGGATATTTGCATTCCACAAGATAATATCCCTCTCATAAAGGTTTAGGAACTCTATAACGTCCTCGTTTTTCCCCTTCATATTAAAATCAAGAACAAATTTAACACAAGTACTTGTTAAACACAAAAAATATATGCATCTAGTACAAACAGAAAACACGAAATAACAAACAAGAGGAAAAATTGGAAATTAAAGTGATATTAGGTAGGCACGTCGAGACATACAATATGCTAGTCGTTGCTTGTCGATCATGTCCGATGTTCGTCGAGTAATGTGGGAGCCACACCAATTGGCTATTCCAGTCACTGGTCCCACTATTAGTCGCCTTCGAGTTGTGACAGAAAACTGACAGCGGACGGCAAGTGTCTCATTATTTGGAAAGTGTCTCATTATTTGGAAAGTAATTACAAGTATTGGCGAATACCCACAAGGGACCGTCCCACACTTTGGTCACTACTCATATTTGTCAATGCTGGCCTATGTTTACCAAGTAGTGTGGGACCGGCTTTATACGTTGATTCAGTCTCAATATCCGCTTTGAATAAAGTTTCATTCTCACATTCGCCGAAAATAGAGATCAAAATCTACTTAAGTGCCGCAGCATTTTATACGCTATCAAAATGTAAGTGGGTTATATTTTTCAAAGAAAACTAAAATGAGAAGATTTTTAACATAATTTATTTTCAAATGGATACACAGTAATTTACATTAATATGATGATAGAAGTTTTCGAACTATACTGTATTGTGAAAAATCCAAACACATTAATAAACACTTTTTCTGTTTAACAAGTCATTTCAAATCTCCTTGCAACAATAATCGAGGAAGCTGTATGCTTAAGTCTAACTACACAGATATATTGCACTGGTTGAGTCCGTTAGTTAAATGGTTTTTCCTAAGCAGATGTGGTGAAACATAACAAAAACAACAACAAAAAACTGAAACTATTCCAACCCAAGCCAGGTGGGCCAAGCGAATTGCACCCACATTTTGAGGCTAGCTTGAAGCTGGTTACTTGACCACGTTATTTTAAGGTTTTTAAATATACGTTTAAGCCCATACTAGCACTTTTGGACCATCGTCATGTTATATTGGACCATTGTTTATCTAACTTAATAAAATTATTGACAAAGAATTATTTATGTCTTTAGTGACTTGACCAGAAGGAGAAAATATATAACGACAAAGTGCTTTATTCATGTATATCTATTATCAGACATAGAACCTTACACTTTTAATATAGTGATTATATTAAAAGTAAATTATAATACTAGTATTCGAAATATGTGGTACCCGCTTTGGTGGCCGCATGGCCTAAGGCATCATTACCTCAGTAGACAAGACTGCCAATGACGGGTAGATTGGGGTTTGAATCCTGTTTAAGTGTACTAAGGTTTTTTTACAAAGTGGTTTTCTACTCTTTACACCACGCAAATGAAAGTACACTTCCTCTTAAATTCAACCTTACTCATTGCTAACACATTATCGTAAATATATAAAATTTATACAACCCGAACGGATAGTAAGAAGTGGTGCTAAAAATAAAATATATTAATAAGAAAACGGTGATAGTAATAATAATTTTGCACGCAAATTTTATTCTGTATATTGAAGGAATTGGTTTGGGATAGTAATGTTTGAGTCCAATACCTTATTTCAGTCGTTATCATATATATCTAGTAAGCTAAGGGTCCCGAAATCTCTTCCCATTTAGGCCGAAAAACTTAATATTGGTGAAATCTGGTTATATCCTTTCACAGTGATGAATTAACAGCTTGGGGTTGTGTCTGTTCTATATTAAGTTGGTTTATAAGTCGTGTTCTGATATAATCAGTCTGTTCAGAAAGTTCACGTTAAATACCTCAAATAAATAAAATGAAAAAGATAATGTTTGTGCGAATCGTTTGATGTGGAAAAGTAAAGTAATAATATTTTATGAGAATCTTGGGCATATTTAATAAAAGTGATGTGTGCCCTAAATATAATTTAATAAATTAAAAGTCTTTTATCAAAGATGCAAATTCACATTCAGTTTCTCTACTACTGATTTAATGCAACTTAAGTATTAACGTTTTCTGAGAAATTCATTTTTACTACCTCTTGACACAGTAAAGATATATTTACTCTTTAATTAACTATAATAATAATTAGATGATTACGTAGCCCATTCGATAAAAAAATAGTGACTATATGAAGCGGGAAATACAGATAAAACTAGGCGTGGCCCTCTTGCCTGCAGAGAGAGTAGAACACAGGTGCTGGAGCGCGCCTCATGCAGTGTGTGTGTGTGTGTGTGTGTTTGTATGTGTGTAACTTTGTGTGTAATTGCGTGTGTAAGTGTAAGAAATTAAGTGTGTAAGTACGTGTGTAAATATGTGTGTGAGGAAATGAATCCGCATATGTCTATAGTGAGAGTGGTAAACCATTTAGGAAAAAAGCATATTCAGCATACAAAGCATGGATCTAAACCCTGACTTCCTTGTTAATATAAAACTAGATTATATAATTTAGGTATAGTCTACGAGCCCACCGATCTTAATGAGAATAGTGTTAAAGGTACTGTAGCCTACCAATTTAAAGAAATTGGTCCCAAGAAATTTCTATCATAGGCTACATAATAAATAATGGACAGTATATAGTTATAAAATTATTGAGTGTAAACGAAATCAATGGGAGGATTTCTTAGGACTTTTAATAGCCAAATGTAGTTTTTAGTATTAAACTTACTGAGTAGAAAGAAATTAAAAATAAGAAAGTTACTAACATTATATATATATATATATATATATATTTATAGAACAACGACATTTTGTCGTTAATTACCTATACGAGCTGAAGCTGGAGTAATGCCCAACTGTTTTATTTATCAACAAAACTGTTTTCATTTTAATAAAAAGTGGGTCTAGCACATAAAAACTGTTTTTTATTTGAATAAATATTTTTTTTATTTAACAACTTAACTCACTTTTTTTTAATATCAATTACGAGAATAATCCCTTCTTATATTTTCTTATAAATTTTACTATCTTTAAATTGATAGTTAATTTAAAATACCTTTCTAAAACTAGCGTATAGCTATAGTGATATAATATTTTATCGTAACGGATTATTATTGAATTACTTTAGTTACCCATACAATAACGTAAGATAGCCAAATCAACTAACTGTATTTGGCGTATAAGAATAATATACTATAAGACTTATTAAGTAAGAGGGTTACCTGGTGGTCTAGGGGTAAGGCGTCAGACTTCTGTGCTGGCGGCCGGGGTTCAATCCTCGGTCCCGGCAGAGATTTATCTAATTATCAAACCCTTCCTTCACATCTGACAAGACATCTTGTGAAAGTGGGGAATGCCAGGCCTCTACCGTGGTTCGGATTCCACGTTAAACTGTAGGTCCTCCATTTCATCTAACAATCACCCTACCATTACACATTAGCGTAAGTGCGTATANTCCATTTCATCTAACAATCACCCTACCATTACACATTAGCGTAAGTGCGTATAGCCCGAACGGGTAGTAAGACGCGGTGCTAATAATAATATTAAGTAAGAGAAAGATAAAATGAATAATTATAAAGTTATCTTATATGTTGTCATGACTCGTAAATTATGTTTGCAAATACCTTTAATGAGAACTACAAACTTGTTCAAATTCATAATTATTACTAACGGTTTGTGAGATGTTTGACAAACGTTTGCTAGCTTTAATTGGTATGATCTACTTACGATATTCGTTTTAATGTAAATATATATATATATATATATATACATTTTTCATCCACGCGTCATGCTACCCAATTTAGATGTACGCATTTCTAATAATTATAATAATGTGTAAGGTGTCAGTAATGTTTAATTTGGAATAAATATTTCCATGTTTACGTGGAGAGAGAAAGTTGAAAAATATTTAGGGAAAAACACCCTCATTACACCCAACCGGATAAGAATTCCAATATCCCCGTCATTATAAAGATTTACGCCTTAGACCATTCAACCAGTGAAGCTCTATATTATCATTTATTATATTATACATATGTCATTATAAGTTATATATGTGTCCTTATGTCCGTTAACGTGCATTAATGTGACGTAAGAAATCGGGTCTCTGATACGAAGATCTTAAAGTAACTATTAGAGGCAAAGCCAATAAATCAACTTCCAGTTTCCTACCATCATTTGAGATTCACCCCGACGGGAATAACCGAGCGTATCGTTTCCCCCACCCTCCCCCTCTTATTCCCCTCACATTCCCCTCACCTGGCAAGACTAAGTGAACATCAGGCTGAACGCTCCTCGGGCGGCAATCGTGGATCATTTATTAAATATTTTTTATGCTTTACTCAACTAACACCGTGTCCAATTATGCACAGCACCGCGCACCACTGTGTCTATACAACCACGGCAACAAAAACAACAAACCAAAAAAAAGGAAATAAAATATAAAAACCACTTTAAAAGTTATATTGAAAATAAAGGAAGAAAGTAGACAAGATCCGTCAGACTTCGTAATGATGATTTAGAACTAAAAGTAAAGTCAAAATCCCTTACTATCTTTGTAAATGAAAGCAGATTTTATGAGTTATTTTTTTGCGTCTATCTAATCGGTTGGAATAATCACATTAAGTTACGCTATTAGCGTACCCATAACGAAGGTATATTTGATCTAAAATATACCCAAATTTGTTTTTTAGGATGAGTGGTACCCCATCTGGGAAGAACCATCCTCAGTACACAATGCCAGGATTTGAACCCTGTACTCCGCATCATCAGCAAACCAGACTATAAGACTCTCACAATTAATTAGCATAGCCACCTATCTAGGAGTTTTCAAATTGATTTCATATTTATTTTAATATATACTTAAAGTGCATAGAACATGGTTTTCTAAATAAATAAAAATTCCTATCCAACTCGTTATTGGTAAAATTAAAAGATAGAGGATTTTTGGTTAAAGCTAATACAATTATTTAGTCTCTAGACCACTCAATACCCCTCAGTATAACTTAGCCATTCTGTATTGCCCAGTTTCATTATTGGAAATATAATTAGTTAGTTTAGTCTTAGACAATTCAATTACACCTCCGGATAACTTAGACATTATGTATTGCCCAGTTTCATTATTGGAAATATAATTAATTAGTTCAATCTATTGACAATTCAATTACACCTCCGGAAAAATTAGCTATTACGTACTGTCCAGATACATTATTGTATAATATAGTTAGTAAGTGTCCTTTAAGAAATAATAAGTTCAGTTTTTAGGGATTTACAATAACTAACCAAACGTGTCAAAGTCATTCGATTTATTGGAGATCAGTATGGTCCTAATTTTATGAAAGGAGCTCAAACTGTACAGAAATGTAATTCAGTATCCTCTAAGTATACATAAATGTAATTAATACATTAAAACTGTGTGTAAAGGCTGTAAGATAAAGTAATTATGGTGAAATAAAGTAAATGTAACCTTTAGGATAGTAGTATGGCTAGGTTTGATACAAACAAATAAATAAAGTAATATCTTCTTTTATTCATACACTCTTGACACTTTTATATTCGGTTCACTTTCACAGTAATGCATTATTTTAAATTTTGGGAAAGTAACCTTCCACATCTTAAGAACTGGAAAAATATGACACCGACAAAAACCTTTAACTGCATATAGTTTTGATATCTGTTATTTTCTTGTATGTTTTGCTTTTTTTTTAGATGAAATGATAACTTTTCGAAATTCAAAATCTATAAATCTGAACGTTATCAGAATATGAACATTAAGAGATATGAACATATCCAAAGAGAAGTTAATTTTATTTATAACAAGGTGCAACTTAACTATCCTTTAAGGTTAACTAAATTCCCTAGCGCTTATATCATTTTTTTATGTTTCCACACACCTTCCATATATAAATCATTAGACAATATTGTTTTTTTCATTTAAGAAAAGGATTCAACCCTTGATAGTTATTCATAGGAGATAAGAAAGTTTATAAAGAATTGTTTTAATTTTGCTTACATGAGAATATAAAATTAAAATTCTGCCATCTTTATTAACTACTTGGTGGTTGTTCCAATGAGCTAGCAACCTTTTAACTTTTGAGAAAGAATATGGTGTTCTTGTCTTATTATATGCTTTTTAATTAAATATTAATAAAATAAATGATCGAATAATCAACTATTTAGTCATCAAATAAGAATAACTATTGTTGTGGTGTATCTAATCTAAGTTGAAACATCTTAAGTAAAACCAAAATACTATCTCTTTCTAAAAGGGAAATTTAACGAGTAAACGTCAAAGCTTAAGTGATAAATATTTAATTCATTATTTAATATTATAAATATGTACGGGATATATATAATGATATAATAATATTTGCAGAAATAAAGACTTATCCTCTAATTTTGTCACAAAGAGATACAATTTTTATACAACTCAAGCCTAAGACTATAAAGTGTTCGTTATCAAAAAGCCAAAAACATAGTAGATAAAATATTTTCTTGATATATCAAAAGTGAATCCAAACAAGTGACCAATGGTTGTACAGTTTAACATATTCTATAAACTAGACAAGTGACCAATGGTTCAGTTACAGTTTAACATGCCCCATAAGTTTAACATGGCCAATAAGTGGTGAGTCTTAATAATTCTTAGGAACCAAAAATTTAATGTATAATTTTATATGACTATATAATTATTTATAAATTAAGACATGTCAGTTTAGCACTTATATTGGATATTCAAAATTTTATAGCCAAGGTTTCTGAATATTATTTTTGAAACGTGCCTAAAAATATCTACATTTTATTAAGAATTTTTCTATGATAATAGATATATTTATAAAAAATTAGTTAAAAGAATATACACCTATTTTAGCAATTTAGCTATAAATTAAATAAGTATGATTCAGGACTGTAATAATAGATAGGAGTTAGGTTAAAATTATTATTATTATTATTATTATTACTAGCACCGCGTCTTACTACCCGTTCGGGTTATACGCACTTACGCTAATGTGTA
>CABFOV010000210.1:7645-30108 GCA_902141375.1 Timema poppense
ATATAAATAACTTTATATCAGTTAAGCCAGTCTGGGTTGTAAATTGAACTCTTTAAAACATTTAGTATAATGATAAACAATAGAAAAGTTCCTTGATTATAGTGGATGATGGCTAATAATCAGGTGTCAACAAAATATTAATATGGCTGGTCTCTTTCCCTTACGGTATTGCCAACGCATTCTATAGTACACACAAACTTAGTTGGAATTAAACTAAGAGTAACACTAGCACAATAGAAACCCAAAAACCGTGAAAAGAAAAAGGGTATTATTTTCGCGAACTCCACTATGACTCTATAGCAGTTCCCTGGGTTGCATACACAAACTAATACAGTACGTGAAGCGTAATTACTTAACCAACACAAAATAAATAATTCCACCAACTCAACTGTGGTATGTAATCTAATACAAACAACCTGGTTGTAGCCATCCAAAAATTAAACAGATGTACATGACGTTTACGGCGTCATGCCAAACATTGGATCAAGTTAGACTAATGGAACTTGTGGAAGTTTAGTAAGTCTGTAACTAAGACATTACAGTATTCCAAGCCCAAGGTTCGTAACGTAAACACTGTATAGTAAATATACAGAGCAACAAAGTCTCTAGGACTGATGTAACATACATGAAACTAGCTGTAATTAGACTTGTCCCTCATTCTGGAGGATACAATATTTAAATAACAAAATAAACCTTTAAGTTAAGAAGTCAACAAGACTTGCCGTTGATTCATTGTCAATTCGACAAACTATCAACACAAAGAAAATCATCTCTGGCAATGTACAGAAAACTAAAAGGGTGCAAACAGACATTTCCTATCTTTTACTAAAAAAAATTGATTCTGAGTCATAAGGACTCGTAGATAACTTTGAAATGCTCAATTAATTGAAGTTCATGGTCCTATCCATGGCTGCGGTGGATCCAACGGTCCCAACTTTATATTTGTCATCGAAGTGCGTCATCCTGTCCAGGGTTGCGGCGAAACAGACGCCTCCAACTTCATGGTCGACGTGGTCTTCGATTCGTGACGATGCAGAGGTTCTTCCTTCAACGCTGGTTTGGAGTAAATTGAGCTGTATTGGGAACCTGGACGTGGCCTCTTATATACTACTCAATCTGATAAGAACGTAGCAAGTCAGAGAAGGTGATAAACACAGGAACATAGAAAGGAGAAATACGGACGAAGGTCGGCAGAAAGAGAAAATTAACAAGAAAAATTCACTTGCAGGGAGAGGGAGGAACAAGCTTCCTTGGCTCACCACTAGAGTCTCTTGACGTAAAGTGGGTCCGTAGGTCGAAGTTGATACGCATTCCTTTCCTTAGCCAGGTGTTATAATGTAAGCACGTGTGGCTGCCATCTTCTAATAATTTATCTTCTACCATGTGGCCATTTAATCAAACAACATCTTGACAGAGTGAGTAGAAATGAAAGCAATTTCTACTTAAATATCTTTGGTATGATTATATTATTTACGATCCGTTATTATTTTTATGAGAATTTGTGACTATTTTTTCTTGTGGACGGCATGGCAAGCGTATGCAACTTTATCTGACATCATCCAATAGCAAAGGGTATGCGTTAACGTATTGTATTCATAAATACAATAATATTAATCCTCTTCTTCGATATTTAGTACAGTATTTATAAAAGGATGATATTTTGACCAACCACGTGTTTGAATGTAGGGAAAAACGTAATTTTATTAGACTGCATCTATTCAGAGAAAATAAACTTTGAGGTAGATTCATTTAACATAGTTTCTTTCTTGCGTAAATTATAAAAATGTTGATTTTTAATTGTAGCTGTCCAATCTGTCTGATTGACATGCTACAATATACTTTATATATTAATTAATTCTGTAATAATATATATTGTATATAATACTATACTATATAATTTGTATTTAACATATAGTTATATATTTAAGTATATGATATATATAACTATATTATATTAGTAAATAATATGTTTAATAATAGCTAATGTTTAGGTTTATATTGCCTAAACGTTAGTTTTTAATGTCTCTTTAATTCGAATTACCGCCAAAGCTTACGATTTTTTTTTTATTCAAGATTATTAAGAGTTGTAGAATTTTACAAAACTTTTCTCCTAATTGTTGTGAAGTTAAAGCTATTCTGATTTCATAAATGATTAATTTATAATTTATTTAATATTACAAATGA
Source organism: Timema poppense (assembly GCA_902141375.1). Classification (NCBI taxonomy): domain Eukaryota; kingdom Metazoa; phylum Arthropoda; class Insecta; order Phasmatodea; family Timematidae; genus Timema; species Timema poppense. Next base: position 9,830 of record CABFOV010000210.1, read on the forward strand.
ACTTAATTTTTTAAATTTCATTTTCTCTATAAGATTTTATTGTAGACTCTGACGTCATACCCCCACAATGGCATACCTCGAGTACTCATTATATCTAGGTTATTCTACTCTTTTCTAGACTTCAGCGCTGTGGGTGGAATAGGTAAAGTATCTCAGGCATTTTTTAGCACTCAGACGATTACCCATACTATCGTGTAGTTTTTACATCGTGTCACATCGAAGATAACCAATGAAAATAAGATGTAGTTTAATTGTTCCTTTAAAGAGAGTACTCATTACTCATTAGAGAAATATAGTGTTGACATTGAAGTCTATTACGGGTCTCTAGATTTAGATTAATATTATATTTGTTTGCAGTAAGTTATTTAATGGTTTAAATATGAGGAATAACTTGTTGGAAAAAAGATCGGTTCAATACAAAAATCAAGGCCTATATACTCAAGTAAATTTGGTGATATTTAGAAAATATTTTACTAGCCGAAACATCGTAAGTTTCTGATGTAATTAGGAGCTTGTTATACAGTTATCATTCAATTATTGACGCCATATCAGAGCATTTAGATAATATTTAAATGTAAGGCCATAAACATTTTAGACACCCACGATCTTTAATAAAAGTTCAGATTTCTAAGCCTCATTTATTGTATTAAAGCTTCGTCAGTGTGCAACAAGGATGTATAATGTATTTTTTTAATACAAATGGGATGAAATTAAAATTGTATTGGAATTGAATATAGGCCTAGGAATTTATCAACCATGGCAGCAACATTTGACCCATATGATAAGTCAAGGTATGTAGTCTATAGAATATTACATTAAATGTTTTATTAATATGAGTGACCTTTGAAGACATGAACCAATTTCATTGCTTTTTCCGAGATGTATATGGTAATGATCATGCTTGTTTTGAATGGGGTATGCCTAAATGATACACATATCTTAATTAGGCCTATATTTATTATTGAATTGTGTTTGTGAGGCTATAAATAATACCTTATACATAGCATATATACAAATTACTTTCTTTGTTTTATTGTATTCAAATAATAGGCCCTACCGTGATTTATAAAGTTAATTTTGAATAAGCTTAACTATACAATTAAAACAAAACTCACTAAAATCAGAAGAGAAACCTAGTAAGTTGGCTTATGATCTATGTTTAGCTCTAGTGTGATCCAAGGGTGGGCCTCTTAATTTTCTTCACGGGTAAATTGTGAGAAATTTAATGTTTTCTAGTACCTATTCACACAAGATTCTTAGGTCTTTGGTTATAGGTCCTATCAAAACTAACAAAACAAACTTGATAGAAAAAACTTATAAAACCCTTATTGGTATTTTTAAGCACGGGTCCTTTAGATGTGTCCTTTAGAAGTTAACGTATTTGAAATTTTTATTTATTGACACATGAAAAGTTAGGCAAAACTCGATACCATAAAAGGTTTGATTTAGCTTGTTTAAAAAAAACAATATTTGCTTAAAAAAATAGTATCATGCTTCAGAAGATTTCCTAAACAGTTGAGATATTTGATGATCTGCTCATGTGCAGCTCATTTGATATGTGTGCATATCTGCTTTAGGTTGTTTCATTTGAGGATGTACCAAGTTTTAAGATAATAAATCAATAGCCTCCACCGTGGTTTGGATTCCACGATAAACTGTAGGTCCTTCATTTCATCTCACAATCACTCTACCATTTCACATTAGCGTAAGTGCGTATAACCCGAACGGGTAGTAAGACGCGGTGCTAATAATAATAATAATAATAATAATAATAATACAATAGCTAATCATTTAAAAAATTTATATTTATTACTAAAAAAATAAGACAACTGCTCATACACACTTTTTTTTATTAATAAATATGTAAAATCACCATCTAAGGTGTCTTAATTAACTGTTTTATGAAAGTTTCGTTCAACGCATTACTACGGCATATGGTAGAATATTACCTGGTCAATTAGTAGAGTCTTAAGTTGTTGTTTTTCTTTTAGAGTTTGGAATTTTTTTTGACAAGCTTTGTTTTGTTATAATCAGAAACTATAGAATTTTGTTAGAAACATTATATTCCTAATAGTTTTAACACTGAGTAAAAATAAAGAATCTTGCTATAATTTAATCCACACCTGGAGATGTATGGTTATTTTATATTTAGTTATTATAACTGGAAATAAATGTGCCAGTAATGGTATTAAAACAAGGTAATAATAAGGTGATTAGATGGTGTTTATATTTTCACATTCTCATATATATATAAAAACTCATTCTTTATAAAAACACATTGATTTTTCAAATCAGGTTCAAGTGATGTCAGATCAGAGTCTCTATTTGTAGGAAAATATCCGAGATAGCTACATTAGCCCCGTGGCTTCTTTGGTGCTGACTGACGGCTCACAGCTGACTTCTGACAGACAACATTTAGGTATATACCTAAATGTTGACTGTCAGAAGTGACAGCTGCTAAACACATGTTTTTGCAGATCATATGGTTCGGCGTAGGGATACATAATTTGGTCTAGTAAGGTAACTTTTTAAATCTGTCAGCTGTGAGATGTCAGTCAGCACCAAAGAAGCCATGAGGCTACTGTAAGTATGCATAACTCTGATGCCAATCACAGTCATTGAACTAGTAAGCAAGTTGGAAAGGATGGCCTTAAAAAACTTGACCTCCTGTCAAAGTTTGAACATCCGGGTAAGTACTTTACCACAAGAGAGCCACCTTCTGTAAGAAATAGCGCGGTAGGATGAAGACTCATCTCTTTACACAGTGCTTTGAAAATCCTCGAGTTTGGGCACTCTCTTTTAATAAAACTAACAACCTTCACAGCTTCATCAAGAACAACTTTTAATTCACCAGGAAGGTGCTTAGATGCAATGCTTTCTTTGGCTGTGGCTACAGCATTGGCTCCAGGTTATATTGGAGGTTACTTTCATGACATGACCTTGAATAACAACCTGACATAAACTTGGCTCAGTCAGCGCATGGTCTACAACAATTAGATCAACTAATGTTCTTTTATATGAAATAACAATAGCATAAAATATACCTTCCCCTCTTATGCACACTGACAGAATGAGGCATTCCTCAACTTCATTGCCTTTTTAAATAGTACCGTGTAGTATCAAGAAAAACAGTGAAATTAACGCCAACTTGAATTGCAAAAAAATTACTCTTTTTTTTAGTTTTGTTTGAAAGAGGGATATGTCTAGTGTTCATTTTCCGCACATGTTTATCTCCAAACATACACAGAACGGCATATTTTATACAAAGAGAAATTAAATTCTCAGTTATGGTATGGTTTTTACCACTTTTAGCAATACAGTAACTAATAAGGCAGGCGTCTTCAACTGTAGTATCATTATTTGTTAGCGTACAACAAGTATGATGTTGAATGTGACCCCTTCATATGGACAGTGCCATAATAACAATGATTTTCAACCTGTGTGTTAATATTCATTGAAATTTTGATTTAAAGTTACAATCTTGTATTGTATACTTGGCAACATAATAGCCTTCTTGAGTCGCAGATGGCTGTTGTCGGCCTGGCCTATCTGATAGCTTGTAATATCAATGCAGATGACGATTTTTGCACGTACATTACTGACTCGGCCTTAAACTATGAATCAAGAATGATCCTGAGCCTGGGACGAATCAGATAGCTCAGTGAGTGAGTATTGGCGTACTAAGTCAAAGGTTCAAGGTTCGATTCCTGTATCCAGGCGTCATTTTTCAAATAATTTGCATCTTGTGGGTTGATATTCATTACTAAACATAAGCTTTAATTTGACACTAAAATGAACAAATGGGGTTTATAAATAATGTTATTAATATTTTAAATAATTACAACCCAAATCGGAGCAACTCTTTTAGCACAATTTTTTTTCTTTTTAGAATGGCACCATGGGAGCATTTATGCACAGAAAAACCCGAACAATATATTTTAGCTCTAGCTTGTATCTCTAGAGGAAACAAATATATAGGAAATCTGAGATGTAAGGGCACACTGGTATTTTAAAATTAAGAAATTTCATTTAGAATAAGCCTTTTACTACTAAATAATTTTAATAGGCTGTATTTATATGTCAAATTGTAAGCCTATGATTTAAATTTTTCACATTAGGTCAATACTAGTAAAATAATATAAATGTTGACCATACAAAAACGTATTTTATAAAAGTTTATACTATAGTTCCTATTATAGTTATTGTATTGTCATTGTGAGTGTAGACAGGGGTGGTAAAACTGGGGGGGGGGGGAGCTGGAATAAATCCACTTCTAATTTGTTTTACTTACCACTTCTGACATTTTTTAATATTAATCTGAATTATGGTTTTGCCTCTCATTTCAAATAGCTTCTCCAATTTTGAAAAATTTTGCAAAGAAAGAGCACTTGAAATATTCCCTGGAGACATTTAATTTTCAAAAGATTTTCAGGTAGAATAGAAACCTCTCAATAGCTTCTGCAGTAGCTTTTAAAAATCAACAGAAAAGGAACCACTCTATAAATCTTCTAAAAGACATAATTTTCAAAAATTATTCATGTGAGGACCACTAAATATAGCTACTAGGGGCATATGAATATTAAAAATTTGCTGGGGATGAACCATTACAAATACCTTCGAGAGCAATCTTATATACTTAAGTTTCAAGGTGAGGACCACTTAAAATAGTTTCTAGCAGGGCTGTGGAGTTATATTTTTGAAGGGATAGCTAGGATGTTTTGTTTTTATGTGATGCTTATTTTTGTTGAGAACTATTTCTTCATTATTACTCAGTTTTTTTCACAAAAAATACTGATAGTGATGGGCCGGTCTTGATCTCTATGCCAAGGAAAGACTAAAGTTAAATAACTCACTATATTTGCATGGAACTTAAGAAGTCTTAAAATTAAAATTAAGAGTATATCCATTGCAAAAGATTATTGTTCAGGTTGTCCTTAGTAAAACTTGACTTTTTTTTGTTGACTGCAATGTTAACATTTATATCACAACTTATACCCTAAATAGGCAGAATAGCATTTGTATTGTCCTTAATTTTATGCCTTTTCACCATGAATTTATCCATTTGTACTGGTAATTGACACACATACTGTCATGCCGTAGAATAACTAAACAGGTTATTTATTTTCCCTACCATGATAAGTGGTGAACTACGCATCTCACTGCAAGAAAGTGGCTGGAAGATGATGTGAATGTGTAGCACTTCTTACAGAAAACATTCAGTCCACAGATAAATTGTTTGCTCTTCATGAAAACCATTGTGATGGTAAACACGCATAAAAGATTAAAAAAACAATACAAAAAAACTTAAATTATTTTTAGAAACAATTTCATATTATTTGTAACACATTTAATGACAACAAAATTTCACAGCACACAGTTGGGAAACCCTACTCAAGTCATAATTATGTTCAGAGAAATAAATAACGCTTTGACTTAACTAGAGCTATTGACAATAAAGATTAAATCAGATGTAAGACCATCATAGTTTATTTCATAACTACTTTTTTTCCGATAGTAATGGGTGAAATAATTATTCCAATCAGGCATTTTGAAAACTCAATTTGTGTCTTATCAGTCTACTTTTACTTGAGGGAAAGTGACCATTTATCATTGTTAATAGATTAACTCTGTTTCATTGTAATTTATAAATTTTTTATCACTTTGTATCTACATAAAATTGTCTATTCTTCAAAAACATCTTCTGAATCAGATTTAATTAGGTATTCCTTAATTACATCATCATGGAATTAAAAAAATATTAGTTTTTTAAGAGTTTTATTAAATTGTCAAACCTTTGTGTCAAGAGCACCCAATTATAATTTGGTCAACTGTACAAGCATACACATCAATTTAATATGGTATTTTAACTGCCTCTTTTACAACTTACTTTGGTTGCTGCATGGTCTAAAGCATCTCTCATAATAAACTAGACTGTCGATGGCGATCAGGGTTTGAATCAAGTTTGGGTTTACTGAGGATGGTTTTTCCTAAATGGTTTTACACACTCCCTTAATGCAAATGTGTGTACGCTTCCGCTAAATCCAACCTTCCTTATCCCTTGCTCAATGGTGTAATTAGTATGTATATGCATATAACCTGAACAGGTAGGACAGGGATCCCCAACCTTGTGCCCGCGGGCGCCATGGCGCCCGCCGAGCCTTTAGCGTCTGCCCGCCACTTTTTGGCTACAGCTGAAAAGTTCTTGGCTAATAATTTTAATTTGTCACTTTTCTGACAAAAATCAAGTTTGTGCTTATCTCCAGGTATGCTGTTCTCAAGAAGTTGGTGATTGAAAGCCCCCCCTCTTTCCATTCCCTCCCTTTCATTCCTCTTTCTTTGCTGGCTCATTTACAAAGTGTACTTTATTACTCGGAACTATCATTTTAATGGTTTCAAGCTGAATGGTTTTGCTTTTTTCCTAATCTCAAAGACCTACCCCCTTTCATCATTCTACCCACACTCACTAATACCATGATAATACTTCCTTTTTCCATTGTAAATATCTTGACAGGGGTCTACCCAGCTTTGATGCCTGAATAAACACAGAATAAATATATATTTTAAAAATGTACCTAAGTCCCAAAATGGTGTTGAGTAGTTAAATATTTCCTTGTGTCGTTATTTTGGTCTTGTTAAAACCATAAATAAAGCAGTTTTTATTTGTTTTTTGTTTTTTTAACTTGGGGGGTTGAACCCTCCTCCTCTTCCCCCCTTGGCTACACCCTTTAGTTGGAAACTTAACACGGCCGTTGACCAGTTGACCGGCCGTGTGTTTAGCGGTGAGGCTGACCTTTGAGCCTGGCCTGGCGGGAGTTAGTAGCTACTTTGCAGTGTAAACCAATCATGACAATTTCATCGTAGTTCATGCTCTATTCTAGTTAAATACTCATACATTATATTATTGGTTTTTCATACTTATTTTTTAAAAATATTACAACTTTTATTCAAAAATGAGTGTATCAAGTAAAAGAAAACGAACATATAATTTTAATACTGACTGGGAAGAATCGTATTGTTTTGTCAATTTTAAAGATAAATGTGTTTGCTTGTTGTGTGGAAGTAGTATTTCAGTGCCAAAAAAACATAATGTTGAACGTCACTTCCAGACTAATCACGCCTCTTTTGAAACTAGCTATCCACTTAAATCTGAATTAAGAAAAAATAAATTAAATCAACTAAAATCAAACCTAACTGCCCAGCAGTTGGTTTTCACAAGACCCATGGTAAAACATAAAAATGCCACTATTGCTTCTTTCAAAATGTCTCACTTGCTCGCAAAGAAGAAAAAACCATTCCTGGATGGGGAGTTGTTAAAAGAGGCCTTTCTGACTGGAGCTGATTGCTTGTTTGAGGGGTTTTCTAATAAGCGTGAGATTATGTCAGCGATCCAAGACTTACAGCTATCAGATAACACCATTACAAGAAGAATACATGCAATTTCAACTGACATGCAAACTCAGCTAAAGAATGACTTGGAAATATGTGAATGGTTCTCATTACAATTTGACGAGTCAACAGATATAGCTGGCCAAGCACAGTTGGCAGTTATGGTAAGAATGGTATTTAATGATCTCACTACAAAAGAAGAGCTATTGAAAATATTGCCAATGAAAGGACGAACAACAGGTGCAGATATCTACAACACATTCAAAACATATACCAAATCAATAGATATGCCTCTGCACAAGCTATCTGCGATCACCACTGACGGGGCACCTGCGATGGTGGGTAATACCAATGGATTTATTGCCCTGTGCAAGAAAGATGAATCATTTCCGAACTTTATGTCGTACCATTGTATTATTCATCAAGAAGCCTTGTGTGGCAAAGTACTTTCGTTTGAACATGTTATGAAAATAGTTATAAAAATAATCAACTATATTAGAGTAGCACCTTTGCAGCACCGACTTTTCAAGGCCCTATTAGAAGATTCTGAAGTTAAACAGCCCGATCTTATACTACATACAGAAGTACGTTGGCTCAGTAAAGGTAAAGTTCTTACAAGATTTGTAAGCTTGATTGAAGAGATAAAAACATTTCTCAATACCAAAAATCTGAATTACGATCAACTAAGTGACTTTTGCTGGTTGGTTGATCTGGGTTTTCTCACAGACATCATGGACAAATTGAATTCTTTGAACTTAGAGCTACAGGGAAAAGATAAACATGTAGCTCAAATGATGAGCTCTGTGAACTCATTTAAAGCTAAACTGGTTCTGTGGATGTCTCATCTGCAGATGAAATCTCTCGTGCATTTCCCAACTATGAAGAAAATGTTAGGTGAGAGTGACTTTAACTCGTTATCATTTGTTATTCACCTTCAAGTGCTTCAAGAGCAGTTTGAAAAGAGATTTGAACAGTTTACAATCATCGAGCCAATGGTCACTTTTTTTTATCAATCCTTTTACTAACCAAGTAAGTACAACAGAATTAGCTGCATCCATTGAAAGACTTATTCAAGTAAGGACAGAAGAACTAGAATTAGAGATTTTGGATCTTCAGAATGACATTGTGCTAAAATCCTATATAACAAATGAGAACTTTTGGAATTTGGTTGACAGAAAAAAGTTTCCTTTCTTGAAAAGTGCAGCATCCAAGATAAAATCTTTCTTTGGTTCCACATACTTATGTGAATCATTGTTTTCTACCATGAATATCATAAAATCAAAGTACAGATCTCGACTTACTGAAGAACATCTTGATGATTGTTTACGGACAGGAATATCATCCTATGCTCCGAATTATGAAGTATTGGCTGATGAACTGCAGTGTCAAGGATCACATTGACCTTTAAAAAATAATTTTAAATTTTAAACTCACAATTTTTTTTAATATGTTTTTTGTTTGTGTGTTATTTGCATTATAAATTATGTTCGGATATAAATTTGCCTTAAAAAATAATTGGTGCCCGCCGTACTACCGTTAGTTTTGAATGTGCTCTAAGGTACAAAAAGGTTGGGGACCTCTGAGGTAGGAAGATGGGATGCTAAAAAAACTTTTTTGTACACAAATTTGAAGCTTTGTAATAGAACACTTTGTAAACGAATATAAAAATTTATGAATGAACTGTACACACAGTTTATCATGAGAGGTAGCAAATTTACCTTGTTGGGTTCCACTATGGTGCAGCTAATAACATAAGGCCATATTGTAATTAATTAAAATAAGTCTGCTATCTTTTAAGATAAACAAATTACTTTATTAATAATTACTTCACAATCCTATCTCATGTTATTAGTTGTGGCTTACTAAAAATGATGTGTTTTTTCTTAATTGTTTTATGAGTGATAATCAAAATGTAGTTTTTTCAAGCAAGTGCAATTTAGGGGTTGGCCAGAGGTACCAAACTTTTAGGTGCATCTCTAACAAGCTATGATTGGATTTATCCTTTAGAATATCCTATACAGTGTGCCTATATTTCTTGTGTGTCCTATTTTTCCAAATCAAAATACGAAAGGTCTGATGAGACAATATGCTCAAATTTTTTTTAATAAGTATGATATAAAATAATTTTGTGCAAACTATCTTAAACAAGACACATTTTATTTGGGTACATTTTGATTGAAAAATATGTAATAGTATGATGGTGGGCCTATGTTTACAGGATGTCATTTAACTTTTGATTATATTATTGATATAATCTTTTTTTTTATTCAAATACAGATTAAAATCTTATTATTTATCCAAAAAAAAAATCTTCAAAATTAAAATTGAGGGAAAAAAATCACATTTATCCTTCATATTTATTGATCTTAATTTTATTAGGGTTGCAGGTTTATTTTTACTTGCTTGAAGCATTACATTTTTACTCTTTATGTTGAAGTGGTATGGGTTATGTGCCGTTTATAAATTGGCTACTTTTTTTTAACTACACCTGGACTGGGAACCAGACTCAAGACATTTGCCATAGCACACCAAAACAAGAAACACAATAAAATATTGTTCTTGTAAAAGATTACACAGAAACTTATACCTCTAATTTCTAATTTCTTTTAGCACTGCATCTTACCACTTGTTTGGGCTATATTTTCTACCAGTTAATTGTGGGCGTATAACCAGAATAGTTAGTAACACGCGGTGCTAAAAACAGTTAATTGTGAGATAATTATATATCATCATTTAATTACTTCCAAGGATTATTTATATTGTTTCATTATTATATCTACTTATTGGATTTCAAGTAATAGAAATGAATCAAATTTAAGTTTATAGATTATAAGTTGGGGACCTGGCAGTCTAGGGGTAAGGTGCCAAGACTTCTGTACTATGGGTCCGGGGTTCAAATCCCAGTCCCTGCACAGATTTATTTGATTAACAAACCCTTCTTTCACCTCTGGCTAAGTGTGTGCTTTCACGCTTTGTGAATGTGTGTAATGGCAGGCCTCCATCATGGTCTGGAACCCACGTTAAATTGTTCAGTAGCATGCAAATTAATCCGAACACAGGACTTTTTTGTTCTTTTCTACGTTGTGGGTACACTGCTTGACCACACCCATTCTCTTTGTTGTCTATGAAATGTGAGGTTATTGTTCTTTGTTATCTAGTAATTGGAATGTTTTAAATAGTGTTTTGTGGAAGTTTATTTATCTTTTATTACAAAATCATATTTTCACATTTTTTGTAGTGTTTGTAGCAAAGATATAATATTGGACGTACTCCAAGGAAACATTTCAAAATTGTTTGTTTTTCTCTGCATATCAGTATGACACAATGATTATTATATTCTGAATGTGATGTTAGATTAGGTACAGTGAATGCTTTATTAAAATGTTTTAATGAAACTGGTTCCTTTTCACCTCAAGGAAGGGCAAGAGTGGCTGTAAAAAAACTAATTCAAAACAGGATTGGCTATTAGTGAGAAAAAGTAAACTTGACCCAAAACTATCTGCGGTAGACTTATATTGAGAATTAGCAGCTAGTAAAACAGACTTACATGTGACAGAAGTTAGATACTGACTTCTTGCAGCTGGACAGAAAGTTTGTCGGGCAGCTAAAAACGGCTTTTAACACCAGTCATGTGCAAAAAGAGGCTCTTGTGGGCCAAAGCATATGCAAACTGGACCAAAGAAGACTGGAAAAATGTTACGTTTTCCGATAAGTCACACTATTATATTCAGGGGCAAAGTTGCGTATGTTAGAAAAAACGCCACCAGCTCATATCCAACGTTCAGTTAAACATCCCCAGAAAAATATGTTTTGGTGTTGTTTCACTTGTTCATTAGTATCAGTGGATGGTATGTTGAAAATTGGTGGATATATCAAGATTCTGCAGGAAAGGGTTGTAACACAACTTCAAAATATATTTCCAAAAGGCAATGGAGTGTTCCAACAAGATTTGGCGCCATGCCATACTGCCAAAAAAGTTGAAAGTGTTCCAGTGGCCTGGCAACTCCCCTGACCTAAGCTCAATCTAAAACCTTTTGGCAATTGTCAAAAAAAGACTAATAAATGAACTGTACCACAAAAACTGACCCATTAAATCAATAGTTTTGTGACGAACAAATAAAAAAAATTGAAGTACTAGTGTCAAATAGTGTATGGGAACTGATTAAGAATAAAGGGGGACATATTAAATGCTAGATATTTACAAATTGCACAGGTATAATTTTTTCCTAAATAAAGTTACTTTTTATTAAATAGCATCTGTGTTCGGATTAATTTGCACACTACTGTAGGTTCCCTCTGCTTTCCACCATCATTCTCATGTACCATCCTACCATCTGGGGATCCTTAATGTGCTATGACTCAGCTCGGAAGCGCCAAACACGCCTGGACATCAAGGCCCATGGCAGTTTCTAGGCCGATACTTAAAAATCTCCTACCCCCTACTCAGAAGGGTGAGATGATCCGGATCAGGCCGGATACCCACGGAGGCGAGAATTAACTCCTCCACCCCTTTCAGTCACTCAGGATGGCAACCAGAGCTATTTCATTTCCGCTCACAGCAGTGAGTTTGTGATATCTCTTTCCCATGTGTCAGGGAGTGGGATTACGCCCATTGTGTGTGGGAAAGTAAATCCCCACTACTCGTGCATACTAGTGGAGGCGCCCATGTTCTAGCCCATGCACTACTAACTTTCCAGGTTAGCACCGGAGCTCTAAAGTGGCTCACCACACGAACGGCGAGGCAGAGGCCCACTAACCCAGAACCCCAAGGCCCGAAGGCCCAAAACCCCAGGAGCCTGGACCCCACCGCGCTGCCAACGTCATCACTCGTCGGCATTTAAACTCACTGCCCCACAGAGTCTAACCCATTTCTTGGCTGCTGCCACGAGCAAGCTTGCGACATGGGTTTTTGCCCCAGTCCTATGTACTACTTATAAGGGAAGTAGTCAAACAGGGGCATACCAGTCCGCAGGGTCGCACCTGTAGGTAACCGATGCATCAGTCTATCTGGCACGGGGAACCATTTGGGGATAATGGGACACCATTAAGGAGAATTCCACCTTCTAGGGATAATATAATTCTCCTTAATGGTGTCCCCACCTCAGAAATGACTTCGTCCATACGCCAGGAAAACAGAGGTGAGAAAGGTTGAATGACCAAGATCTAGAGCATTAGCCCCACCCCTGTTATTCCCAGACTACAAGCTGAATTTTAGACACATGTTATCTCAACACTATAGGTTCATGATGAGGACTACCATTACCTTGTAATAATATTTGCTTAACACATTTTTGTTGTTTCAGTTGGTACTTTGGTCCTATGTCAAGACAAGATGCAACAGACCTTCTGATGGGTGAAAAGGAAGGTGGGGTGTTTCTTGTAAGAGATAGCACAACCATCCACGGTGACTTTGTGCTTTGTGTCAGGTTAGTTTTCTTACTAATATTGGCATTCACTAGAACATAATCAAATGTTATGATATGACTTTTCTTAATTATCTCAACATTATTATGTAAATGTTTTTAACTACATTTATATAACACATTTGTCTAAAAAAATCATAGAAATCTCATTTTATTACTTATGACATCAAAGTTACACACACCCTTTACATATGCACATCTTCATTTTGTTCTGAAAGGAACTCAATAAATTATTCAGGCTTCCATTAAATTTATTCACTTGTGTTATTCAAATGATTTAGAAAATCAAAGTATAAAAATAAAATATCAGCAAATTACGGGGCTTAACACATTGAAGATACATTCGGGGTAGCTTAAATATAAATATCTATTGTTACCATGCTCGAGCCACACTCAGGTCCTCTTTTAAATGTCTACATACACAATGGCCCGAGGTATGGTCTGGTATAGTGTTGTGTAAATGTTTTCTAAGACTGTCTTATTAAAAAAATACTAGGTGGCAGCAGTAGATGGTTTTATGAAAAGTGCAATGTAGCATTGTGTGTGAAAAATGGCTTTGCTTTCTACCACACAAAGGCAAATTAGGGTTAGGCCTAAATGTAATTTGTTTCATTTTATGTGTAAAATGTATGATAATTTTTTCTAGATTTTGTAACAAAGTGTGTACAACACTTTTTTTTAATTTTTGTATAATAAATTTGATAAAGAAAAGTTTTATGCACAAAAACTACCACTCAAAGTATATTTTTTTTAAATCTTTCTTTATTAAAACAAAATAAAATTCATACAAAATCTGAAAGATTGTAAATTACTAATAAACACACAAAAAAGTATTATATGTCAAAAAATGTTCTCACAGCAAAAATTCAAAATATCGTAAATTGGGCCGGTATCTGACACAGGGTTCGTACGGTCCTTGAAAGACCTGGAATTTAATGTGTGTCTGTTCAAGGCCTGGAAAAGTCCTTAAATTACTCTGGGCCTTGAAAAGTCCTGGAATTTCCAAGTTTCAATATTTATTTTTGTAAATGGTTGTAAAGAATGGCTGTAAAGACCGTGATTTAAAATGCACTGGGACATAAAATATCTAGCGCATGCTCTTTGATCAAGCATTAGCGGTTGTCTGCTGTTCACTCTCCGCTACTCTTCCCGCTACTTTTGTTTTATTTGTTTTCTTATTGCGTCATCAAACCATGGGTTGGGATTTCTATAGGGGCAAGGGGAAACAGTGTTAACTTCTCTGGCAAACACATTAGCGCTACTGTCGATGAAATAATATGTTTTCTCTAATTTCCTATATTTAAAAACTCAATTTCTGTGCATTTGCAATTTTTTTTACAAATTGCTTTAAAACCATCATTTGTAATAATTCCTTGAAGATTTTTGACTACCTATTAACATTTTAAGTACCTATAATTACAGTTTTGCACTAAAATTCCCGCCGATAGCTATTAGTTCATCTTTCAACCACCTTAGCGCTCAAATTCCGGTTCTAGCCATACTACAGGGAGTTGCTATTCTCTAACTCTATTATCTATGGTTGTGCTATTTTGGTGTCTGTAAACATTATCCCGTGAAAATTTGTGTTTAGTTGGTAGCTGTGTAGTTTGTTTTATCTTAATGCATTTTATTTCTATGGAAATCCTTAAGTATTGGTTCAGTTTGCTTCGTTACTGCCGTGTTTATTTCCACACACAAAAGTTTTATTAAAGTGTGATAGCAAATAATCTGCCATGGATAAATAAGCCATTGTTTCATTATTCTTAAATGGATTTTTTTTGTAACTTTTAATACTGTTTGTTACGTAAAGGCAGGAAATCGCCTTTTGCTTTGTTTTGTTTTTATTTACGTGCCAATATGCCGGGGACTTGTACTTTCAATGATTTGTGGTTACATAACCCAAAATTTAATAAATGGCTTGTAAAAGGGCCAGACAGGAACAAAGCCAGTTGTAGCATATGCTCTTCAGTATTTGACATTGCCAAACTGGGGGTGTCTGCTTTAACAAGTCACATGAATGGGAAAAAACATTGTAGTCTTGCATGTAGAAAAAACCTTTTAGGAATTCACTATTTTCTCGGTGATACACAACAAGAGCAATCTTCGAGTTCTGCGGCTCCTGATTCAGAACCACTACCACAATGACAGCAGATAGTAAGCTCCTTCTTAACTAAACAGGAAACTCTATAAAGGCTGAAATTATGTGGGCTTTGAAAGTATGCAGAAGTCACTATTCATACAAATCATGTGAAGATATCGGGCTATTATTTAAAAAAATGTTTTTCGACAGAGGAATTGCAAAAAGTTTTTCATTGGGAGAAACAAAATGTGCATATATATGTTATTTTGGCATTGCTCCTTATTTTCAGTCTGCACTCATGGAGAAGCCCAAGAAACAAGATTCATTTGTTTTGTTATTCGATGAAAGCGTCAGGAGAAGCAGTTAGATTACCATATTCACCACTGGGAAGCAGATAAAGTGCAGTCTTGTTACATCCATTCAGTTTTCCTTAGCCATGCTACTGCAGAAGATATGTTCACTTCATTTGAAAATTTGAGTTCTGAAATTAGTCTTCCGAAACAGTCTCTACTGCAACTATCCATGGATGGTCCAAATGTCAGTTGGAAATTTTATGACCTGGTGTGTGATCAATTGAAGAGAGACACAAACATGGCAGTAATTCATATCGGCAGTTGTAGTAGGCTTCATATCATTCATGGTGCTTTTAAGCATGGCTCATTATTATCAACCTAGGATGTGGAGCAAGTTTTATCTCTATTACTTATTTAAGGACACACCAGCGAGAAGAGAAGATTACATGAAAGTAAATGATAGCAGTGTCTTTCCCAAAAAAAATTGTCCCATAAGAAGGGTTGAAAATTCAACTGTTGTAACACACGCTCTTGAAATGTGGCCTCATGTAACTAAATATGTGCAGTTAGTTACTGACAATCTTCCCAATCCTAACACCAAATCCTTTACAGTTCTGAAAGAAGTGACCAGTGATGCATTGACTCCTATAAAGCTATTAAGATTTCAGTGAATTTCAAAACAAGTAGAACCTTATTTTACAATGTACCAAACTGATACGCCATTGCTTCCATTTCTAGAAAGAGACATGTTGAAAATGCTTAGAAACTCAATGGAGAGATTCACTAAAGAAGATGAAATAAATAAAGCAACTACCAGTAACAAACTGGTTAAAGTTGAAGTAGGGAAAAAAGAAAACCAGCTGCCAAGGGTTGAAAATTCAACTGTTGTAACACACGCTCTTGAAATGTGGCCTCATGTAACTAAATATGTGCAGTTAGTTACTGACAATCTTCCCAATCCTAACACCAAATCCTTTACAGTTCTGAAAGAAGTGACCAGTGATGCATTGACTCCTATAAAGCTATTAAGATTTCAGTGAATTTCAAAACAAGTAGAACCTTATTTTACAATGTACCAAACTGATACGCCATTGCTTCCATTTCTAGAAAGAGACATGTTGAAAATGCTTAGAAACTCAATGGAGAGATTCACTAAAGAAGATGAAATAAATAAAGCAACTACCAGTAACAAACTGGTTAAAGTTGAAGTAGGGAAAAAAGAAAACCAGCTGCCAGTTACCAAATTAAACTTGGGATTCGCTGCAGAAAACAGAGTCAAGAATTTGCTCCACAAAAATATTGTTAAAGAAAAGGATGTTCTTCAAGTGCGAACGGAATGTCATGATTTTCTTATTGAAACAGTAAAGAAAGTCTTGCATAAGTGCCCATTACAGTACTCAATTATGAGAAACCTTAGTTGTATGGATCCTCGAGATATGAATGTGGATACTGTTACTGTGCAACCAAGTTTGTGTCAGTGCTTAAGATACTAGGGGAGGCAAAAAGACTTCAGAAAACTGAATGTGATGTATAAATAATTTATTGCGGAGTTTGGCTTTTCTTCTGAATTTCAAAATTTTAAGCCTGGGAAGAACCACTGCCATAACACATTTGAATTCGGTTCCTCCATAGAGTTCAGCTTTAGAGGAACGGAAGTGAAATAAAACCTCCAAAACACTGTGGCAAAATAAATGTTTCAACTGGAAGAGCAGAAGGTGGACCTTCTTAGAAATGAAAAGAAAGAAGACTTTGAAGATGATCACTTTTTACTGAGCTTATTGCCACATTTTTCAATCTACACAACCTCTTCAAAAACTTATTGTCCATAGTTACCAAGTTAAAACGGGTCATCATGTTAAGCCTTCTCAACGTATACTTGTATAAGAATATACCAACTGTGAAACCTATTATAAATATAATAATTGAATAGTTCTTGATTTTTCATGGTTGTAAGGGGTTATATACTACTATCTGGCAACATTTAAAACTAAATGATATTTTTAAACTTAAACCATTTCTCACCTTAGAGTGACAACTAGTCTTTCTTCTGCACAAATAGGTGTTCTCTAGTTTTTAGTTTGCTTCTCCAAAACATCCATGACTTTCTGATAATATAATCAAAGATCGTGGTAGCTATACTTGTATACTCTGTATACTCGACGATTGTGTATAATGTCTTCTTAGCACGGGAAACAAACATTGATATTCTCCATAATAGTCCCTGTCTTATCACACTTCATGTACCCACTCGCTCTTTCCTCGCCCTTTCAAGGCTTTCCACATAAAATAAGAGTTTTCACTAAGAAATGCCTTAGGTGATTATTTTGCCAACTAGAGAAGTGCCGCTCCACTTTACAATGCTTTGTGTGTTGAATGCCCACTCTTTGTCACATGTAGACACCTCGTGATTATAATCGTCACCCTGCCTCGCTGCCTGTGTGCACTTAGCCTAACTGTCCAGAACAATTAAGTTCTACCTTACATTTATTAACTTTGCAATCATTGGTATTTCAAACCTCAGGATTGAACATTCACTTAATATCTAGTATTTTACCTTCAACAGTATAATTAGCTGTTAATATTATAGTATGTAATTAAATAGTTGTATAAAACATATGTTAATCAATTAACATTTTACTAAAATATCCTCTTAACATATTTTTATCTATTACAGTATGAGTGAAAAGTGAATTGATATTTATTATTTTACCCTTAACATTGTTTTTTGTTATTAATTTTATATTATATAATTAAACATTTCTATAAAACATGTGTTAATCAATTAATATTTTATTACAAATATCCTTTAACATAATTATAGGATGAATATAGATAGTATGAGAAAATTATGATGTTCAACAATAATACACCATAATCGCAAACATTTTTGGTCCTTCGTGTTTTGGATAGTGAGTCATATTTCGATTGAATATCACAGTTTTATTGGGTGCATTTTGATAGTGTGTGACTTTGATGCTTATTCACTTATTCCTCTTAGTTCGGGTTGAATTTTTATTATGCAAGGAATCTCAGATCCTCACAATAGTCCTCATGAATTAGGGCTGCGCCACATACTTTGAAAGCCAACTGTACAATCTACCAACAAGAAACCCAGGTTTTGGAAATACTTTTTGACAACTGTCAAAGTGAGACAAAGCGCTTAAGAGATCCTCATACCTCTCCTGTTTCAATTGTAAATATACATGTCTCTTCAAATAAGGGAGTCCAGTTTAATCCCTTCCTATAGTTATTTTAACTAACCTTCCTCTTTTCCTTTGATTCTATCAAAGCTAGAGTCAAAATATTTAAAGTTTATTCTCAAATATTTGATATTCAACAAAATTCATTAATTCATTTAAAATGGCGATTATCAAAATTGGATCAATGTTGGTCAGAGTTTGATTCATTGCAATCACAAATAGAAATGATTGATGATACATTTTAATGAACGTGAACATTTTGAGAACACACATTTGGATTTAATGATATTGATTGAAGCATTTGTTCAAGCACACTCACATGATACTAGTTCAATTACCTCAACAATTCCACAAACAAATGCCGGTCAAACTGCCAACTAAAAATTAGCCTTCTTTTAGTGGAAGCTACAAAGACTGATTACCATTTTTTGAAGTGATTAGTTCACTTATACACAACATTGAGTCGCTAACTGATCCACAAAAATTTCATTATCTTTGTTCATCTTTGAAGGGTGACACAACCTATGTCATCCATTCTCATGAATTTACATCAATCAATTACACAGTACACTAAGGCACATCAGAGCTCTCAAGGCATTATATCAACCCACTGAAAGTATTATTATTATTATTATTATTAGCACCGCGTCTTACTACCCGTTCGGGTTATACACACACTGACAGTAGGGACACATTAGTGGTTCACTTACTTGGTTCCAAACTATACGTGGCTATGACTGTATCTTGAATGGCAATGCTTAGCATCATCAGATCAGCTACCAACATTGTCTTACTTTACATAGTTTTTACAGTGTAAATGTCAGGTACTTGAAACTATTTCAACTAATCATCTTCAAACTAAAAAACCACAAACATCAATGAACAAACACATTCCATTTGTGAAGGCAAGTTCAAACTCTAAACAATTTCATTTACTTGCTGTACTTTGGATCTCAGTCAACTTCGTATATGAGACATTGTGTCAAAGATTGGGTCTTAAGCGAAACAGGTTTTTACACCTGCTACGGGTATAAATGCAACTACAAATGAAGCTACATATAGCACCAACATATTCATAATATCCGGATTCAATACCTCCAAATCTAATCTAGACTTTCTTGTTTTACTCATAGCTAGGAACAGTAGTGTCTCGTGACCAAAATTCTTAGGCAAGTTTGGAAGGGGTGCCCCCAAACTTAAAAGAGGAGGTCCTGGAATTTAAAAAAAAGTTTTATGCTTCAAGAAGTTATTTGAAGGTTTTTTTTAGGATAGTTGTGGCTTTTGGCGTCCTTCTGTTCTGTGATTTACATTATTGTGTTATTACTTATCACAGACATATACATATAAACTTTCGTTTGTTAACATTCACTGATACACACCAAAACAAAAGCACCTGCTACAATAAACTTCACAAAACTCAGACTGGTACACACGACAACTTCTTGTACAAAAAGTTGTGCAAGAAATTGCACAATATCTGAGTCACGTGGATTGCATATAAATTTTAGCCAGTGACTGTTCACTGTTATTGCATAAAATATTTGAAAAAAAAACACATAGCTTTTTGCCCTTTTTATGAGGAAAATAATATTAATAAAAGCCTTTATTTATATGGCGAAGTTAAGGTGTTAGCCTTCTCTTCCACTTAATAATGATTGATTGATTTGGAAAATATTGGTATTTAATGTGAATAATGTTTTAATCATTCCTAAATATTATGAAAATAAAAAAGGATATTTTCTTTCGACTTTTAAAACTATTTTAAAACAGTTGGGGTTTATCCTTCTACAATTATAATGATTTTTAAAGTGTATAGCTGATGAAGGCTGATATAGGACACATTCTATTTCCTGAAATTGTATACAATAAGTTGTGCAAAGCAGATTTTGTACAAGAA
>CABFOV010000210.1:31249-89378 GCA_902141375.1 Timema poppense
GGGGGGGGCATGTGTGTCATAGCTATTATCTCTATCTCCTGAAAATATTCATCAAATTATTTTAATTCAAGACATATTTTTTTAGAGAAATTACACACACACATACATGTGCAGGTTGTTAAAAAAGGGATTTAGAAATTATGGCTCTTGTTGTACACATTAACATGAGTAGAATGATTTTAATGATGTTATATGACTTCTAGTTCTGTTGATACGTTGGTAAACTCCAATAATAATAATAATGAGTCTTAGAAATTATAGGTCCCAAACCTACTCACATAGAGGTAAAGGCAATTTTGTATTTTAGTAATAAAAAATACATGGACTTTCTCTTTTATCTTGAAATAGACATTTACTAAAAACTCATTAGGATTTATGAAATTAACTAATATACACTGTTACTCTATGCAGGGGTGGCTTAAGGGCTGTGTGAACAGGGGGGCTGCCCGGGGCGCCAGCTTGAGGGGGTGCCAAACAGAGCTAGACATAACCTAACATAGCCTGGGTGGGATATGAAAATAATCCTCAAACCTAACGTAGCCTGAGCGTGATATGAAAATAGTTCCCAAACCTAACACAACCTAGGCTTGAAATGAAAATAATCCCCAAACCTAACGTAGACAGGGCGGGATAGTGAAGTTGCTAAGCTTAACAAATGTTCAATTTTTGATACTAACATGACATTTTACACATTAGTATAATTTTGTGGTGAGTAAAATAGAATCTAGTGCCACTCTTAAAATTTATTTTACATTTGCAAGCTTGAAATAATGACGCACTAAAACTTTTTTTTTTTTGCATTTATAACGTAAACCATTCATAATGTCCAAGTGTTTGTTAAACTTATAATAAAAAATATAGGATGACATTGTCTACAAAATAATCTTAACAGTTTTTGTATAACCTCGAAGTGAAACGTTTAGCGTATGTTTAACATTTGTGGAGTTCCCCCTTCAATTATTTTCCTATAACGCCCAGGCTACGTTAGGTTTGGAGATTATTTTCCTATCACGCCCAGGCTATTTAGGTTTGGAGTTGATAGGTTTGGGGATTATTTTTATATTTTCTGAGAGTACAATCACCAGGAGAAATGTGATAGCTGGCAGTTAGCAGAAGATTTAAGGACTGCCAATGGTGACAATAAATCAACATATTATCATCATTGCAGATAATATGGTTAGGCAAATAGATACATGAGATTTGATCTGCTAACTTTTGCTAGCTGTTAGTTACCCACACTCCTAAGGTGAATGGACTATATTATCCACCAGTTATGTAGAGGTCCCCAAAAAGCACTACCACCTTGGCGCGAAATTTATCTCGGGTCACCTCTGACTCTATGGCATCAGGAACTAGGAACACTGTTACAAAAAAATTGAGAAAGGAGAAACATCTTTGTCAACCAAAGAGCATAAGAATCAAATTCATTTTCAAAAACCTGTGTTAAAACAGTGGTGTAGTCGTAAATTTAGTAGTGCCGGAACGCAAGGTTGTAGCAATCCCAAAGTTGAAATGGGGTTTTGGCATCCCCAACCGCCATAGGCAAAAGGCTTGCACAAACATAAGTGCCTCTAGAAGCTATTTGGACCATCTTTTAATGATTACTATGGCAGAAACTTACTTGTTGCACTTCCCCTAAAATTCCAGGAATTCACATAGAGCACTGTAAATTTCTTCAGAATTTATTTATAAATAGTATGAAAAAAGTTTTAACATAATATTGATAATGTTGATAGTTAACTTGTAATTGCAAAGTATAAAACTTTACTAAAAAAAATATTTTGAATATTTTTCCACAAAAAGCAGTGCCAGAATGGCGTTTCCCCCCGTTCCCGCTCCACTACAAGAACTAAACTTACTAGGGCAATGGGATGAAAGTAGCACAAATACCAACTTTCAACCCCATTATATGTTCTAGTGCACGTCTTGCATGCATGTTATGGTCACTGCCATGTATGTTTTTTTTTCCAAACCCACTGATGCTTGAATTACATTTAAATGACTACCAGTAGAATATTTTTGCAAACATTAAATAAAATAATTACATATCTTCAACCAAAGGCAAGCAGTGTTTGCCTCGCTTGCCCTGACGTGATGCCACTGGCTAGGAACAAATTACATACACACGTGTTGACCTTTCTTCTTGGAAAATTCCATACACACTTGTTGAACTATCTTCTTGGAAAATTCCATATACACTTGTTGACTCATCTTGGAAAATTCTCTCAACAATTACTTAAGTGAATCTTAAATTCTATGAGCCATGTAAAATTAATATTTTACTTGAAACTGAGATTTTTTGGGATTTGATGTACGTAGGTCAAGTGAAACATTCCAACTAATCCACCCATATTACAAAAAAACAAATATAGGTTAATTCGTGGTAAGGAAAGTATTTCGTGAATATTCATCCCCAGCAAAATTTCATCATTTCATTTCTACACAAACTATTTATTTATAACTTAAATTTTGGGAGATTGAAGAATGCACAAAACTAATATGGTGATTACTTGAAATGTGAAAAACACTTCATAAAATATATTTTGAGCACCAAAAGGCAGATACATTGTTAAAATGCAATTTAAGGACAATTCAAGGGAGTTGGAGGATTTAAAGGAACTCACCATGAAAGGATTTGATCAATTAGAGAAAAGACTGGCTATACAACCAGATATATATGAGTAATATTGTGCATACAGGTGTGACTTTGAATTTCTTCAGCACTTTGAGCCAAGTTTGGAATATTATATTCCACATCATCCAGTTTTAAAAAAATCCAGCACCACAACCAAGCTTCAAGTCATCTTTGATGCATCAACAAGGACTAGTTCTAAATCATCATTGAAGGATCTTTTGATGTCAAGACACCTTGGCTCAGTTGGTAGCGTGTTTCTGCTGAGCTAAGGGTCCCGGGTTCGATTCCTGGGATGTCTGAAAAATTTATAATTGGTGAAATGTGGATTTCCGCTTTCACAATTATGAATTAATGGCTGGGGGCTGGATGCTGTGTCTTTTCTAGTTTTAAGTTAGTTTATAAGTCATATACTGATACATAGTCAGTTCAGAAAGTGCATGTTAATACCTCAAATAAATTAAGTTCAAAAATGATCCTTTGATGGTTGGTCCAACTATGCAAGATCTATTTTCCATAAACACGAGCTTCAGAACGCACAATTATGTGCTAATAGCAGACATTGAGAAAATGTACCACCAAATCAAAATGGATTTGTCGCAATTGGGTTTACAAAAGATCATTTGGAGAGAAAATCCTAGCATGTCTCACCAAGTTTATCGGTTGCCAATAGTAACTTACAACTTGAGAACCATACTTAGTAACACAAAATTTGCAACAATTTTCAAGAAAAGAACAATAACACTATTCCATGGCACCAGGGGTAGTATTGGAGGACTTCTCTCTGGATGACCTCATGACCATTGACGATACCATGATATTTAAAAATCATCTGATAGCACTACTGCAACATGGTGGATTTCATTTTAGAAAATGGTGTATCAATTAGGAAGAGCTCTTGGCCAGCATCTCTCTTGAGGATAAAGAAACCAATCCACTGCTTCAAGCTACCAAGATAGCACCATAAAAATGGGATCCTTTCATCAGTCAGTGACTTTCCCAAAACGTGGCAACTTGAGTAACAAAGCAAACAATTTTGTCAGTGACAACTCATATTTTTGATCCATTGAGATGTATTGGGCCAGTCATTCTGAGGGTCAAGATTATCCATCAAGAATTGTAGCAGCTAAAATTGGGTTGGGATGAATCGGTTCCAATCAGTTAAGTTGGCAACAATGCCTTATATAACTCACAGGTCTCGATAAAATATTAATTCATTAGAATTGTAGCAGGTGACACAACTGTTACCAGCTTTGGTGGGTACTNATTTCACTTGGACGTGTAATTTTTACTCATACATCTAATTTAGTGGTTAGGTAAGAGAATAAGAGTTAAAAAAAAAGACAAAATAAATGACTTACTTACTCTTTAACCCTTTTTTTTAGCACCACATCTTACTACCAGTTCAGGTTATACATGTATATATATATATATACTGATAACGCTAATATGATAGCGAGAAGATAGGTTGAATTTAGAGGAAGTGTACCTGCATTTGCGTGGAGAGATTTTAGGAAAAACTGCTTTCAGTACACCCAACTGGGATTCTAACCCCGATCTCCCTTTCATCGCCAGCTTAGTCTATTGCTAGAGTGGTGTCTTAGGCCATGATCCCATCGAAGCAGGTTTCCTTTACCTAAAAATTGAGATCTTTACTTATAACTCGTAAAATTTTTAAAATGAGATGATAGACATTGTAACAGTAACATCCCATTAAAAATTAAAAATTAAATAATATATACAGTTACTGAAATATGTTGAGGAAAAAGTAACATCTTTTTCACCAAAGAGCAATAAAATATATCTACAAAGGATAATTTTAAAAATGTATTTGCCAGTATTAAAATATATATATATATATATATATATATATTAATACATAAAATCAACATTTCACAAACGTGTGTATTTTATTTTAAATATGAAGTTTGAAGTATATAATATTCCAGATACTACACAAAACTTTAAATTTGTAAACGCCACTGACATTATAAAACCAATCTACCTGTCTACTGAATTAAAAATTAAAATTTTTTTAATAATAATCTACCAATTATACTCAAATTTGATATTCTAATCAAGCTATATAAAAAAAATACAAACTACCCAGACTATATTCAGAGACCTAAAACATTTCAAATTTTTATGATGTCCATGAATCTGTTGGTGGATTTTAGCTATATTTTAATGCTGATTTTAATATATTCTCTTTTTTTGTTCTGTAACATAGAACTTATTGGAATTATTTCCAAATGTTTTTGCAGTAGCTCTCAATTTTTTAATTTTATAATTTATTTTAATTTTAGGGAAGATAGCAAGGTAAGCCATTACATTATCAACAAAATCCAGCAAGGTGAACAAACACGGTATCGCATTGGAGATCAGATGTTTCCCGACCTGCCAGCATGTCTACAGTTTTACAAGCTTCATTATTTGGACACAACCCCCCTCATCAGGCCTGCACCTCGTCGCATTGAGAAAGTCATTGCAAAATACGACTTTGAAGGCAGTGTATGTAATAATATAACTTTAATTTATTTCAATATGGATCTTTTCATAACATAACTCTATTGTTTCTAACTAACTTATTTTTCTCTTGGATTTACTTATAACCTTTTGCTAATGATTTCAATAAAAAAAAGTTGCTCAATTAAGTAAGAATGCCTTTATTTTCTTTGCAAACATCTCTGTTATTTCTTAATGTTTAAGCCTTGATTTAAACACATTTCTCATTATTTGTATTCTTAGGCTATATTTACGAGTATTGCTTTATTTATTATCGATTCATTTTACTTTACTCTGTTTTTTTTTTTTTGTTGGTTGTGTGCGTGTGGGCATGGTTTGGGGGGTGTTTTCATCCGATTGTGCTTGGTGTCCATCAGGTGTGTATTAGCTGACCTCATGGCCAAGATAATACTTGACTGAATAAGTTACCCAACTAAAACAAAACCCTAACACAACCTGAACTTATTTTACCAGCGCTGCCCATTCTGCCGATAATTGTTAGCCCATAGGTTAATATCAGTACAGATTTACACTCGTAACAAAAAATAATCTTAATATTTTCACACTGCCCTTTTTCCTTATACTTCTATTTACTCATTATGGGGCACTCATAATAATAAATCTCTCTTCCTGTTTGGCTCATGCACAGTGTAAAAAGTGAACCTACACTTGAATAACATAATGATGGCATTCCTTATGATTATTGATAAGAAAAAGTTCAAAGACGTTTTATTAACTTTGCTTCACATTAAGGGATCAAAAAGATGGGATGTAAAATCATTTGTCAATTGAGATAGACTAAAGAACAAAATATATTAAAAACCTGTTATTATATCCTTAGGAATGTGCTAAACAACAAAATTAATGTTATACTTTAGACTATAGAAAAATTGTAAGAAAGATGATTAAAAATATTATTGGAACAATAAACAATACAATATAAAATTAATCCCATCATTAATAAAATCAAACAGTAATAAATATGCATTGCTTATATAGTTTTACATAAGAACATATTAAAAACAGTTAAATCAAAACATGTTAAAATAATTTTGAGAGGAGTTTACAAACTGATGATATTTAATTATTGGAGCTATATGAAATTAGATTCTTTTTTATCTGTATTGAAAACACCTCTTCACTCTTCTCTTCTTTTTGTCTTAAACTTTTTGTACTGCCCAATTATCACTTCTTCACATATCCAAATTTACACATAGTATTCTTGTTTCTTATAAAACACACAAAACACAAATAAATATATGAACATGCATACATATATATGGAATGAAAGTTGAATTTGAGGAAAACTGTCAAGTAACCCACACTATGCTAAGTATGTCTGTGTTCGGTGCTCATGAGGCCTACTTGCCTCCGATACTCTCAGTCTATGCTGGCACATGGAAATCTTCTAACATGTCCATCCAGGACGTTATTTATCTGTAAGAACTTGTCATTATTCAAAAAGTCTAAGTTTTGCCTGTTGATTGGGGTTAGCTATTTAATGTGACATTTCTAAATAAATCTAATAATATTTCACTCTACATAATTTAACCTAGGACAAGATCCTAACAGTACTTACTACTAATCTGAATATACAGTAGCAGCTTTAGATTTACTCATCAGATAGCTGGGCAAACTTCTAGGTCATTCATGTCAAACTTGAGGTTCAGTGTATGATTTTGGGTGGCCCACGGGTCTTATAATGAATCAACATTCAATTCAGCCCAACTCTTCGTGTCCATAAATGTGACTTCACGGTGTTGGTGAGTAAGAAATAGGTATAGGTAGAAAAGGGTGAGAGAGCTGATGCAAGCAGTGACCTGTTATAGTGACTCATTCTGGGCTCTCTTTTGAAAAACTCGGCTGATAACATTAGCATGGCTATCTCATCACAGGTAACACCCAAAACAATGCTACTAATGGAAAGTTTGAAAGTATGCTAGCTAGCATTGTGAAACTTTTAGACAAAACAAAGAGGTTGGAAGGGGTAAAATGGTATTTTAGCACTTAAAGCTGGTACAAAAAGCCAGGGCGTGCTAGAAAGGATTAGTAAATAAAGTGTGAAATTTGGATATTTGGCATTATTTTGGGAAATTAGCAAATTTAGCTTTGCTACTGGCACAATAATGCTTGCTGGACTTAACACCATTGGTTGGGTATTTATGATAGTTGCAATTTGTCAGACCCAACATTGAACAGCAAACGTTCAGTAGTAGTTTCTAACTCCAGAGTTAAGAGGTAACAAAAATATTGAACTTAATCTCATTCGTCCACCTTAGCAAGTTGTTGTGTGATTTATTATAATTGTTTTGGGGAAAATTTTTATACTTATTTTATTGAATTTTGTAAAGGGTGACTTGTAAATAATGCTTAAAATAGTGTGACTCAAAAATATCATTTCAAAACCTATAAAACGCAAAATTGAATAAAAGGGTCATGTGTTTCAAAATAAGTGGGAGCTAAAATATTTTGCTCACCAAATATAAAATAGTAACATTGTTTCATAGGCAAACAAACAATCAGGGTTTGCAAAGGCATGATTTTCCTTTGGTCTGGTTGTTTGATAATGGGCAGGTCAGCTACATATAACAGGCTTCAAATTTCTGGGAAAAAATAAAGAGCGAGTCCTAGTATTTTATATCTATTTTTTTCTTTTTGTATAAATAAGGTACTGAAATGAGTTATCTTTATTTCTGATGGAAACAATTTAAAATGGTTTTTTAATGCAGCTGTTCCAATTTTTTTNGGCCCTTATGATCAAACTTTGAATAAATTAGTAGAGACATGCAAAAGGTGAGGTTATTTTTCTCAAAAAGTGGTGATATTATATGAGGAAAAAGGATGTTACTATTTACATAAATATGAATCATTATTTACATAAATATGAATCATTATTTACATAAATATGAGTATACATTAAAAAAACCTAGGATATAACTGTTTACATTTTTCGTTCATATTGTGTATTTAAGTATTTATTTACATCCGGAGAAAAATTAAATATAAGTATGGACAAAACATTTCACACTTAGTAATGTCAAACTTGATATCTCAATATCATTACCATCCAGTTTTACAAATAGCAATACCTATTGAAATAATCGATTATCAATTTATGTTTAGACCAAACAATAATAATATACATTATGTCATAGAAGACTAAACAATCTATCAAATAAAGAGAAGGGAATAAAAATAAAGAAGACTTAATTTTGCCAAACATGACCGCCTGTAGCAAGGGCCATATATATTAATGTCCTTGCTTGGACCTAGCATGAAGTCTTCTAAAATCTGAAAACAAAGAATCGATCGATCAAAATTTAAGCATTGAAATGTGTAATAGTAGAACTGGTAATTTTTTATGTTGACCCCCCACCCCCCAAAAAAATCTAAATCCATAAAATTCTTGTATATCCTTTGATCCCTCCTATACCTTTAAAATCACCAAAAAATGGATACTATCCGTTTAAATGGAAGCCCTGGCGTAGCGCTATTGCCATTATTACCATGTTGAAAATTATATTGGATGTCGTAGTATTTGCCCAAATTACAAAGAAATTGTATTTATCTAGAAAAAAAACCCCTTAAATTTGTGTTATTTGTGTAAAAATTCACTTTACCGAAAATGTGAATTTTGCATGTCCATATAAGTATTATCAAGATAAGAATGGACTTTAAAATTAATTTCTCTGTGAGCCTATAGTATATTATCAAGATAAAAATGGACTTTAAAACAATTGTCTTTGAGAGCCATATTACAGGGGTGGTTACATTGTGGCTCTTTTCACATTACAAAAGAGTAAATAATAAAATGAATTGAAAACTTTTCTAAAACAAAAGTGTTGTCATCGTAAATAATATAAAACATTTTTGGAAAAATTTAGCAAATAATATATTTTAATCATTTGTCATATTTTGCTGCTTTAATTATGACAATAAATTTGACATACCTAGAAAAGACAAAACGGCCCAAATAAGATTAATAACTATAGTAAAACCATTTTTATATGACACACACCCAATTATAAACTAAATAAACACATTTTATTTTGCAAAATTAAAATAATACTAAAGTTAGGCCTTGTTTTCAAATTAGGATACAAGTTATCACTACAATATTTTACTCATTTAGTTTACTTGTCGAGGCCTTTCTAGCTCCCATCTTAGCAGTAAGCTGCTTAAAATAAGGTTGATCTCCTAAAGTAGTTCCCACTAGTTTGTTTAAATATTTGACTGTCAAAACAGATCTGTAGTTGGAGTTAATGAATCTAACTGTTGAATATAATGCTTCACAATAATAGGTTGTACCAAAAATGGAGATCAGTCTACATGTGTCAAAACTGAGTAATCGAACAACCACTTTGTTTCACTTGTTTAAGTTCTTTGTCCTCTTGAAGTTTCAGTAGCTCTAAATCTACAGTGGCTGAGTCCAACACAATTTACTTTAAAATAGGACAACCACTCTCTATTAAGTTAGCGAGAAAAGGATTTGTCAAGAAAGCAAATGATGGCTTACCTGCTCAAAGATAGCAGAATCGTTAATTGAGTTCTTGTAAAAGACCATTTAATTTGAAAATATTAATTCTATTACCAGTTATACAACAAGAAAAGTTGTCAGAATTTTTTTCAGACAAAGGAAGTGATTTAAAATTTAGATTCCAAGTATCTCTGAAAACATTTCAATTTGTTGTGGTAGCTGAACACTGTTTGTACAAGATCTGTTACTAGTTTTCTTTTTCCTTGCAGTAATGTATTAAATGGTTGTAAATCCTGAATAAAATGTGTAAATAATGCAATTTTTAACAACTCCTGAATATCCTCAAGTTGAGGGAAGTATTTCTCCTTCTCTTGAAGAAATGGTTTGATTGGTTCCAACAACAACAAAACAACTTGCTTAGTACTTTGGCTACTGAGAGCCACCCTACTCATCAAAGCCACATTACATCATTAGGAAGTAGGTGACCTGGTGGTCTAGGTGTAAGGTGTCAGACTTCTGTGATGGGGGTCCGGGGTTCAATCCTCGGTCCCAGCATAGATTTATCTGATTACCAAACCCTTCCTTCACCTCTGACAAGACATCTTGTGAATGTGGGGAATTCCAGGCCTTCAGCGTGTTTCGGATTCCACGTTAAACTGTAGGTCCTCCATTTCATCTCACAATCACCCTACCATTACACATTAGCGTAAGTGCGTATAACCCGAACGGGTAGTAAGACGCGATGCTAATAATAATAATCATTAGGAATCTCGTCACTGTTGAGTTAAGCTACAAAGGCTTTGAATTGCCTGGTGTTTTTCACTTGAACGAATATATAGGACAATTTTTAAGACAACTTCTCCACATGCTCAAATGTAATATACTTGGCTGCTAGATGCTCCCTGTGAATAAAGCAATGTACAGGGAGGAAATCATGTATCCATCAGTCTATAAATCTCCCACAAACCCTTTTGTTTGGCCTCTCTTAGCTAGTGCACTCACTACAAGTTGCAATACTGACAATCTTTCCAATCAAGGTAAAAGCTTTTTTAAGTACATCATCGAGATCTTCTTTAATGTCAGAGCCACAAACTGCATTCTTTAATGCTATCAAGTCTAATAACTATTCTTTCACGTCCAGGTTGTGTGATACAAAGCAGACAAATATAGCTAGTTGTGGTTTGATTGATCCAGATCCTGACTCAATGCAACACAGTTCATTGCATTACCTTGTAAGTTAATTTACAATATTAACACTACCCACCTCGGTTTCATGTTGAGCCAGACCGCAGAGGATGGGGAGATCGAGGCTCGAATCTGTCGGGTGAACTGGGGGTGGACTTCCCTAGTTGTTTTCCACTCTCCCTCCACACAAATTCGGGTTCACTTCCTCTAAAATTAAACCTTCCCAATCCCTAATCCATTAGCCTAATTAGTACTTAAGCGTATAACATGAATGGGTAGTAAGACGCAGTCCTAAAAAAATCAACACTGATAGCAGAAATTCTCTTTTCATTTGTATGTCTAAAGATAAGCATTTGTTCAATCATTTTGTGCAGGTTTTTATTATCTGGGTTTTAAATAAACTATTTATTCAATACTTTTCTTGACAAATTCTCCTTAATTGTATGGACACTTTGCCCGTAAAATATTAAATGCTAAAATAAACACACCCTTGTTTGTAACATCATGCCTCCTTAGTGAACATGGACAGTAGTTTACTCTGACTGGAAAGTTTTTATTTTAAATATAAAGCATTAGTTCACCTAAGAAAGAAACCAACAGGAAATTTTTTGCTGAAAGTACTATAATGCTTGTCATAATGGCGTTTAAGATTACTGGCCTTGAACTATACCAGTATTATTTTACATAAGGCACACATTGGCTTACCATGTATTTCTACTAAAACAGACTGCCCTTCCCACTTTGTCTTTAAAGCTTATATTATAGTCTTAATTTTTTGGTTTTTATCGCTATTACTCAACTTGGAAGAAAAAAAAATAGTAACAAACAAATTGTCAATTGTACTCATACACAACAGCAGGTTGACTGGCTGTAGGGAGCCAGATCCTTAAATATGAGAAGAACAGTGAACAGCGCCTGTGTCTAAATGTAATTGGTGGTGGTTCAAGCACAACCTTGAACAGTGGTGCAAGCGTATAACCCGAACGGGTAGTATGATGCGGTGCTAAATATTATTATTAACAGTGGTGCGGCTCTTCATAACCCTACCTAAACCATTGTGCCTCCAAAAGGCCATGTAGTTGGCCACCCCTCCTATAATTTATGATCAAGATAAGAATGGACTTTAAAACTGATGTCTCTGTGAGCCTATAATATATTATCAAGATAAAAATGGACTTTAAAACAGTTGTCTTTGAGAGCCTAAAATAATAGGCCTGTAGCCTAGACTTGGAAGTTTTATGAATATGGCGTCTACAATTTCACAAAATTTAATTATGTAGTCCTCTATAGACAAATTGTGATGTTAATACAATATAATGAACAAAGTATGTGCAAACAACATTATTCACTATACCACATTTTTTTGATTCCAAGACGCACCTTTTTCTTCTTTAAAGTCTTTAAAAATGGACCGCATCTTGGAATCATATTTCTCTTTCAACCAACACCCTCAATGGCTCAGAAGATTATAATGGAATAATAAAGATGGCTCAGAAGAATCAGACTCTGAATGTGAAGTAAGTAGACTCTGATATTGACTCAGATGCAGATATCTCTGAAGAATCAGACTAATATTGTTTCAGAAGGAAGAGATGAATAACATACCTACTGGTAAATAATGTAAGGTAAATAGACCTCTGTAATAAAAATGTGTCTCATATATAATGTTTTATTTATATTAATTTTCTTAGAATCAAAGCTTTGTTTCTCTTTGTGGTAATGGAAAATTATGGTCTCTCTTACAATTGATGGCGTCCAGAATTTAAGAAATATGGTATCACAATTTGAAACTATATACTTCTTGTCTGTGATCAAAATCTTGATTTGTAAAATAAAATGCTAAGGTAGGACCTATACAATCAGCCCAAGCTGTTCAAGTAAGCTTATACAGGGTGTCTACCATCCGGGAAAATCAGGGAAAACGAGAATTAGCCGGGAATTAGAAGTGATCGGGGGAAAACGGGAATAAGTCTGGAATTTGGTAAATCACAATACAAATCCGGGAAAATGGTATTTTACTCAAAATATGAAATACAATAATCAGTAAATTATGTCATTTTTTTGTTCATAGCTGTGTAATATATTTTTAATTCATAGTAAACAATTTTAATACAAATTTAAAAATATTATTCAAATGTTAAAACTTATTATTATTCATAAAAAAGATTAATAGAAAAACGAGGGGGGCAGCGATTTAGAAGGATGTGTCATACTTTTTTAGTCGGGAATTTTAGGAAATTATCAGGGGAAATCAGGGAAAAGGTCGGGGATTTCATTGGTNATGACAGGGGAAATCAGGGAAAAGGTCGGGAATTTCTTTGGTCAAGTTGAGTAGACACCATGTTATAATTGTTGGTAAGAAGTCCTGCCTTTTAGCACTCTTCTTTTCTTCACTGATTTAATTTTGACAATTTAATGTTGTATTTGATTAAAAACACAATTATGTTTTTGATATAGTATTTAGTTCGAAAATTGTTGCTATATGCTAAATATATAAAACATTAAAAATGGTACATGCCCAACAGAATTTGGCCCAAACTCATTTGGCTTAAAAATTGAAACCACAAGCAATTTGACTTAAACATTAATTAAACCAAATCACTTGGCATAAAAACTTTGTGTATCTGCGGAAAGTACATACTGTTATATAATTCATCAGAATATAGATAGCACATGTGATGCTTGATAGTGTTAAAATATTTCTATAAGCGTTGACATTCCTGAATCATTGACATTTGTCTTTCTTACTCATTAAAATTGAAGAATAAAGTAAATAAATGGAAATCTTATAATTAAAAAATTCTCTTAAAGGATGCTAACTAAATATGTAAATATTTTTGAAACTATTCTTAAACTTAAATGACAAGGTGGCAAAAAAAATTCTGTGTATTAACACCAATATCAAAATGCCCATGAATACCAACATAAATGTAGGTTTTGACTGCAAGTCTTGACTTTTTTTTTGTTCAAACTATTACACCCACCTTTTCAAAACAATAGAACTATTAAATTAAAAGAATTAGGGAGAGCAGGAGGGACTACATTCACACCTTAAAAGCCCCTTATATTAAATTATTATTGAATAAGTGTTGAGTTTTTCTTGAAATTCAACACAGCATTCTCACAGTTTATTCAACCAATATAATTATATTTATTATTATTATATACAGGGAGATTTGTAATTATATACAGTAAAATGGTGCAGTGGATTCTACATGGAAAAATAAACCAATTCTCATCCCAACATATTGTCAGGACCGCTTTGTTATCGAGATATGACAACATTTTGGGGTAGCATTGAGCACATGCCATTTGGTGTGCAGGAGACATGTAACACCACACTCAAGTCACTCGCTGTGATTGAAAGTGGCCAATAAGATGGTGAATCAATACACAAACGAGGATCTGAACCGATATGATTCTTATTTACGGTGAGGAAATGACAGAATTCCACTGCAGCTACTCCTCTCCGATGACACCCAAATCTAAGGACATTTGTGGCACTTAATCGTGACCTAAGGAAAATGGGCTACTTTGCACCTATTATGGTCAACGCTGGTAGGCAACGACGTCGCTGCGTTCTGTGGACTGCCCACTGAATACAAGTACATGACTATTAGCCACACATCATCATCACCTGTCACAGAGGTCTGTGTTAAGAACTGTACATGACCACTTACTCTTCCCCTTCCAATTGCAGCCACTGCAGGAGTTGAATCTAGCTCTCAATTTCGAATGTCCTAGGACATTCTGTGATTGGCTGCTGCACCACCGCACCACAGATTGACAAATCTGCAGCGGATTACTGGTAATGGATGAAGAAACATTAACCAAAAATGACAGTGTCATTCTCCGCACCCAGCACATTAGGGCTGACACAAATCCAAATGCCTGCATGAGTACAAGGTGGAAACTACTTACACTTTCTACAGACTTTTCCCCCCAACTACTCAAGGAAGGAAGTACCGCTGGCAATGCCGCTGAACATGTGGCTGCTTCAGAATGAAGCCTTTGCATATTATGACTATGCAGCGAGACGTCATTTGGACAAATATTATCCCAGGCGATGGATTGGACGCAACAGGTCTGTTGCATGGCCGGCGCGAGCTCCCGCTCTTGTACCTTGCGAGAGATGCTGCCCATCTTCCAATGAACATCACTGTCGCAAGAGGGCCAAACTTTGTTGTGAATGCAATGGTGGGGACTTTGAACATGCAATGTTCCACTACCCAGGTCAGTAAAAAACTCTCCGACATAAAGGTAGTCTCTTTCTTACCTTTCCCTAACTGTATCTTGATAAAGAAGCGGTTCCGGCAATATTTTGTTATCAGACTTTTAGTTTATCCTTCGGTGTAGATTCCACTGCACCACTTTCATGGTGGCTACAGACAGGGAAAACAGGGAAAACCTGGAAAAGTCAGGGAATTTTTGGATGACAGGGAAAACAGGGAAATGTCAGGGAATTAAGAAATATGTCTAAAAATCCCATTAATTTTGCAACTAAACACTGAAACAAAAGTTAATAATACCTAAATAAAATAACATTTTAATTTTTTAAATAACTGATAAAACTGTTTGTTTAGTAGATACAAACGTTTTTTAATATATGATCATAATAAATAAAACAAGTCATCATCCACCATTAAAACTGGAAAAAAGTAGTCAGGGAAAATTGAAAAATGTTGCCTGGAAAACCTGGAAAAGTCAGGGAATTTTGTAAAATATATGTTGTAGACTTATTGCATTTCTAAACTTCTTTTTAAAGTTCTTACACAAAGTGACTCTACTATGGTTATTTTGAAGAGTTTGTTCGTGTAAATATTTGATTATGTATTCATTGAAAACTAACACGTAGTTAAACAATGTAGAAACTAAAAATAAACACCATGTCATTACATGGTCTTCCTATCATTGAACCAATTGTTTAACCTAATAATCCTTTTTTCTCTAGCCAATTATTTGAACTTGTAATGTGTTTAACTTGAAGGCAGTTCTGCCTAGTCATCCTATCATGTATAATATATAATATACATACACACAATTTAATTTTATTAATAATCAGTTTGTCTGCATTTTAATGGTTACACTCACAAGAATGTAAACAAATTTAAATAAAAGGTTTTTGAGGATATTTTGATTCACTATTAAAGTATTTGAGATGAGCATCTGAACATCTGAACATCTGAACATCTGA
This sequence comes from Timema poppense, assembly GCA_902141375.1. Classification (NCBI taxonomy): domain Eukaryota; kingdom Metazoa; phylum Arthropoda; class Insecta; order Phasmatodea; family Timematidae; genus Timema; species Timema poppense. The sequence goes on from CABFOV010000210.1 coordinate 47,243, forward strand.
AACTGGGGTTCCGGAAGCACTAGGGTTCCGGGAGCACTTTAGAGGAGGATGGGTGGGGGAACTCAACTGAGAGGTTGGTCCGGGGGTCTTTCCATAATAACATTTTAAACATTTGATGCCTCTAGAAGCTATTTAGAGTGGTTCTGATTCTCGCTTTGAATTTTATTTTTTAATTAATGTATTGCCTCTTTAAAATATTTGAAGTTATCTTCGTTAGGTTTTATTTTTAAATATTAGGTGCCACTGGAAAATATTTGGAGCTTATTTTTAATTCTAGTCAAAGTTCATTGTGTCTTTTTCCAACAAACAGCCAAATAATTATTTCTTTCAGTTGTGTGAATGCTACGGATCTTACTCCCTGCCTGGGTTATCCGCACTTTACATTAGTTTCACCATTAATATGTGGAACGTTTATAAAGTGTCGTCGTACCCTTCTTACCCCCCTCCTATATTCTGAGTGCATCAAAAAATAAATTTAGATGCTTTTATCATCACGAACCAAGAATTACAGTAAGTTAATATAAATGTTATTAATAAAGCCTTTTTGTGGTAAATGATCAATAATTTTTTTTGTTGCCATTTATAGTGGAGATTCTAATTTTAATCAATACCTACCTACCTGCTTCGGTGGCCGGATGGTTTAAGGTGTCACTCTCATGTTAGACTAGACTGCTGATGACAGGTGTATCAGGGTTTGAATCTTGGACGGGAGTACTGAAGCTGGTTTTCCCAAAATTGTTTTCCATTCTCACTCTATGCAAATATTGGTACACTTATTCTAGATTAAACCTTGCTCATCCCTAACCCATCAGAGTAATTAGTACATAAGCGTATAACCCAAATGAATAGGAAGACACGGTGCTAAATAAAATAAATGGTATTGAACTCCGCACAGACTTTCTCACTCTATTATTTAAAAATGAAGATATTTACTCAAAACTTGTAATATATGGGAAAAAAAATATTATACACCAACAAACCCGAGCAAAATTTGCACTATACTAATGTAAAACACTTTTTGACTTCTGGTTTTAAATTTAATAGTTTTTTAAAATTATTAATGTCCTCATTTATATATTTCGAACAATAAAAGAGATCAATATTGAGTTCACAAGGGTCAACATTTCATAATAAAATTTCAACTTCCGGTTGAAATTTTTAACCTTTTATAGGGGTTGCACATCTTATGCTTATCGCATTGCTATTCAATTGCTCATTTATAAATTTTGACTAATAAAATAGATATTAAATATTGAGTCTAAAATGATATAGATAATTGATGTACAAACATTTTCCCTAGAAGATTAAAGGGAAAAAAAATCTACTTTTTTGAGGTACTAAGATATTTACTTACGCTATGGAATTAAAGAATTGGACCTTTAAAACGTAGGTAGTATCTCTGTACAGCCAAAGCTCGAAAAATTGTTTCAATATATTTGCCAATATCTCGGAAACTATTGGTTTTATAAAGATATATTTCAAATACAAGTTTTTTTAGCACAGCTTCTTACTACCTGTGTTCGGGCTATACACTTACGTACTAATTATGCTAATGGGTTAGGAATTGGGAAGGACGAATATAAAGGAAATGAACCCGCATTTGTGTGGAGGAAGAGTGGAAAACCATTTAAGAAACACCCCACCTCCCCCCATTCACCCTTGATTCGAACTTCAATCTCCCTGTCCTCGGCAGTCTAGCTCAACACAAAACTAGTGCTTTAGCTAACTACACCACCAAGGCAGGTGATAGATTATTTAGTATCTTAAATAGTTGAGGTAATATGGATATTTCTGGTTATGTAAAGAACCCTAATAGTCAATTTTATGGGAAAATGAAAATAGCCATTTTATTTATAATATTAATGCCTAGATAACAAATTTTAATTAAAATCGTTATAGCCAACTTTAAGAAAATAGTTTTTTTCTCTGTTTATTAAACTACTCTTGATTTTAGGATTAAACATACACACAGAGACTGCATTGCAAAAAACACTTTTTGGGGTTCGAGGGGTCATGAAAGGTCGACATCCATCAATAATTTTTAAGCTAAACGCAAATATATACATTTTTAAACTTTTCAAGCACTATAGGTAAAGCATTGCGACCGTCAAAAAAATCTAACCTAAGATGTTAATGGATGTCGACGTTTCATGACAACCTTCTCCCACCCCTCCCCCCAACCTAAAAAGTTTTTTTCTCTTTTCAATCAAGAGTAGTTTAATAAAGGACAAAAAAGAGACAAAATTGATTTTCACAAAATTGATTTTCTCAAAATCAGGTCTAATGATTTTGATTAAAATTTGTATCTAATCATTGATTAAGATTATCAACAAAATGGCTATTTTAATTTCCATATGAAAATGACTTTTAGGGTACTTTACAGAAGCGGAAATTTCCTTATCCTCACAATTATTTGAGATACTAAATAACTTATCATTACAAAATTGTAACATCATTGAAAATAAAATACATTTATTTGAAATATATCTTTATAAAACCAATAATTTTTGAGATATTGGCTAATATATTAATACAATCTTGTGAGCTTTAGCTGTACATACAACTAATGTTTTAACGCACATTCTCTAATGGCATAGAATAATTAAATATTAGTAAATCTCTCAAAAATGGTATGTTCCTTTTTTTCTAACCTCTTGGGTGAAATGTTTGTACAGCAATTATCTATTCTAGCTCTATCATTTTATACTCACTAGTCAATATTTACATTTTTTTATTGGTCAAAATATATACAGTCAACTCTCGATTCTACGACCTTTCACAGTTCCCTAGAAAAGGGTCGTTATTGGAATTTTAACAGATTTTGTTCCACCCCTGACCTTCATATGAAAAAATTGCATTTTTTAGACAAGACGTGAAAAATAAAATAAAATAAAACCTACCTATTTCTTGAAGAAGGTACTCCTTTCACTCATAGTTCGTATCAAATAAAAAAAATAGCTTGGGTCATCAAAAATCGTTCACAAAATCCAACCAAAAACGTAACCAAATCAAAATAACAATGTTAAACAATAGCATGGGTCGTCAAAAATTGTTCACAAAATCAAACCAAAATAGTAATCAAATCGAGAATCGAAATAACAATGGCAAAAGCAAGCCTGGCGCGTGATGTAGCGGCAGCTGCGCGCGGGGAAACATATTCTTACTTGTGGGAGGGGGTGTACAGTGTCAAGGATATTGGCTGGCATTGATGAGGTGGTCTTTTTTTATACCTGACCCACCCCAGTTACTAGTAATACAGTGCTCACAAAGATAATTGCAACGCAGCGACCTAAATAAATGCAACAAACACATTTTACAGCGATTTCCTTAAACTTTTCAACTTTTTTTCCCACATTTTTCACGGTCCCCCAATTTATGCAATTTATGCTTGGGTTTGCTACTGTATATTATTTTATTTCATTTCCATTAAAAGTTTTGAGTAAGTATCTCCATTTTTAAACAATAGAGCAATAAAGTCTGTGCGGAGCCTGGAGTTTCGTACCATTTATTTATTTTTAAAATTGAATGTTCACTTACTACTCATCATTCTTAAAAATTGTTTGAAAAAAACTATATTAAATATCAGTCAATATACCAAAATCACATTAAAGATTTTACACTGACAACATGATTTTCATATTGAAACTGGTTAAAACCAATTGATTAAATGGTCGGTTGATCACCGTTAATACTGGTTGAGCACATCTCTCATGTTGAAACTGGTTTATTATGTTTTAATATTGATGGAACATGGCTACCTTGTTAAAATTGATGACCAAATGGTTAGTTGATCACAGTTAACACTAGGTCACTACAGTTACCTTTTTGAAACTGATTGAAACTTATTGACAACATGGTTGGTTGATTACAATTAATACTGGTTAAAACTGATTAACTACATTGCTAGTTGATTATATTTAATCCTGATTAAACACAGTTAACATGTTTAAAATTAGTAAAACTGATTGCCTATGTTTACTACTGTTTAAACACAGAGCAATACAGTTAAAAATCCAACCAGTTTCAACTAGAATTTGCAGCAGTCTGTACATACAGCTTCTTAAAATCATATTAAATCTCTTTATCAGTTAGTAAGACACTTGTTTATATACTTACACAAGCTGAATGCCCGTTCTTCGCACGAGATATTGTGCTATTATTTATTTTTGGGTGAAAATGAGGAATTTTTAGTTTGAAACTTAAAGGCATGGTTCTTAGCGCTACCCAAGAAACACCGCAAGAAGGTGACCATATATCGTTTCTCATGGGGATTTTTATTGGTGAATCAGTTAGCCAGTTAGGGCTTTTGCTTATATATAGAGAGAGATTGTCTGTATTTTTTTTCTACCCCTTAGAAGCATCTACAGGATTTTAAATAATTACTTTATTTTTCCGAAGGCATTATTATGTGACCCGAGCAACGGCGTCAGGGTGAATGGCCGAGTAATCAGTTGAGCGGGGCTAGATAAGTCTCCCCCCTCCCACCACTCCCCACCACCATAAACCGCCCTGGGCCAGGCCCTCTCACTCACACAGACACTACAAACACCACAAAAACCACAAAATTCAGCAAAATATAAACTACAGACTTCTACCATCGCTTGGAGTCTCATATTAAAACATTACATATTTTAATTGCCAATATTCATTTTTTCTCACCTCTTAGAAGCAAGCATCTACAGGGTTAAAAATAATTGCTATATTTTTTAAAGGCATTATTAGAACTAACTTATTGGATTATTTACCCTCTAAACGCTTAAAAAGAGTTTATAAAGGAATATTGTTGATTAGGGTAAGTACCCCCATTTCACCCCTTAATCACAAAACATCAGAATGAAACACATTTACTTTTCCTAATTAGCTTATAAGGAACATCTGTGCCAAATTTCAGCCCTCTAGCTTCATGGGAAGGGTGAGAATTAGTGATGAGTGAGCCAGTCAGTCAGGGCCTTCGCTTTATATATATTGAACTTTGGTGTAACCAAATTTGACAACTGAGACAAGCACATACACAATGTATCAATTAATTAAATCATTGTTGAACACTAATAAAGCAAAATAAAATAGATTTTAAAATCTATCTTATAACTATTTTAAATATATATTTTATTTGTAGCTTTTGTACTGATGGCATTAGTATCAAATATTTACTTATTTTATAGTATTTACCTATTCTTTCCTGAATGAAAATGTATTTCCTTAAAACTAACCTGACTTCTCCTAGTTTTGATTTATTAGTTGATACCATTACTGACAATAATGTACATAGCTTAAAAAACAAATAGACATTCTTAGTTTTCAGAACCTTATACCTGACTTTAGGGACTTAGGTTTCAAAAGATTAGTTTTGTTGAAACTTTTAATTTGAAATCATTAATTTTCCTCTCTCCAGGATCAAGATGACCTACCCTTCAAGAAAGGTGAAATATTGACTGTTGTTTCTAAAGATGAGGATCAATGGTGGACAGCACGAAACACTTTGGGTCAAACTGGCTCTATTCCCGTTCCATATATTCAAAAGGTATACTTTTGTAATAACTTTATAGAAATCATTCTCTTAAATTTTTACAGTGATCACTATATTTAATTAATTTCTTTTTGATAGTATGAGGACAATCAACAATGTTTGAATGAGATACAGAGACCTGGATCTGGTGGAGGTAATCCTGTGAGTCAACAAGAGGCAGCAATACGTAGGACTAATATTCAGGTGAATAAGCTAAAAATAAAAATAGTAATAATAAATATTACTTATGATTCTGAGGTGTAGAGTATTTTTGCTTGGTTTTAATTTTTCGCCAATTAAAAATAAGTATTATTTAGGTAGTACTATGTTAGCTTGGTTTCTTTTTTGACTATTTTTTAATCCTTTTTCATATTCACTAACTATACATACTATGGTATCAAATGGCCTGATTTAATAAACGTAAAGTAGAATAGGAGGAATGGCCAACACACTTATCAAGAAAGCTCTAGTTCATAAAATAGCAAAATGCGCATACAATCATTTATTATTATGCGCCATATCTATTAAACGTTCGGGATATCTGCAGGTTTACATTGATATGGTAGGGACAAGGAAGATATAATTCAGAGGGAATGTACCTGCGTTTTAAGTGAAGATAGAGTGGGAAACCATTTAGAAAAAAAATCAACCTCTCTACACCTAACTGGGATTTTTGATCTCCTTGTCACGAGCTGTCCAGTTCATTGTGGGTGTCATGCCTTAAACCATTGTGGCCCAACTGGTGGCCCGCCGGCCAAATACAGCTTGTGTTCATTGAAAATGTAGCCCACACAGTATTCAGGAGTAGAAATAAAGGGAACTCCTCTTTAGCAGATATGAAATTAACAATTATTCAAAGAAAAGTATTCTCATGATTGAAATTTATTATACATTTATTTGATTACTGATTTTTTTATATATATAAATATATAAAATGCTAAGGTGTTTTGTGAAAGTTTGTGTGCATTCGTAACTTTCATTTTTGGGAGATTAATAAACCTATTTTTGTCAGTAAAATTTGAAGGCTATACCAACCAAAAATTACAATTTATATATTATACTAGTATTGAAAATAAATGTTTATTAAACTTTGAAAATTAAATGCCTCAGTACTTTTTTAGAATGGTTCCCTAAAGGCAAATTTTTTTAAAAATTGGATGCCTCTATTTGGTAAAGAAAGTTTAGAAATGAAGCCAGTGGTCCAAGTCCAGAAAAAGGCAAGATATTAACATAGCAGTCAAGAAAGTCAAGGAAATATCAAAAGTTGTGGTTTAAAGTTTAAAAAAATATTTCTATTTGCTTATTAAACATTTCATGTGAATGCTTGAAATGGGCCCTAGTAAACAAGCCATTGTTAGGTAGCAATATTAGAATTTGTTATCAGTTGCCTTTGAATTTGAGCCAATTTTAATAAGGGTTCAGTAGAAAGATGTTAGTCTCAATTTTTTTTTAAATCAAAGACTATAAATGTTGATGTACAGTGTCGCATGTCACATAATTAAGAAATCTATTAAAGTTAATAACCCAATGCGATTAATGAATAGATGCATCAAACCCTGTTTTCTCGAAGACCGCATCTGAAGTTATGATTGATTTTGGAGCCAACATTACTTGCAAAGGTCAGAATGAAAACCAAGTGCTTTCTTTCAAACAAGAATACAAGATGTATTTGCTTTCACTTTATGAGAAACTCTCCTTAAAATGTCCTTTAATAGAAAATTGTCAAAGGCGCTTCTTGCCTTTTTCCATCTGTAATGACAGGTGACACCTTGAGTTTCTCGGGTCTCTGTAGCCCTTGAAGAATTTGTTTATAAATATCAAATGTTAAAAGAGACTACGTGAATGTGTTTGAAATGCCATCTGTTAAAGTGAGATTACTTAAGTTAGACTGTGAGACACAAAATCTTGATGCATCACTCATGTGTGTTCTAGCTAATTCAAAAGTGAGCAATAATGACATGGTGAAGTTCTTTATGGACATACCACATTGTAAATGGGATTTTAAATAACTCTGATTCATTCAGCAAGAAATGTACCATCAAAAAGGCCAGAAGCCCTCAAGATTAAAAAAAATGAAGATGATTAAAAACATCACGAAAAAAATTAGTTTCTCCAAGATGCAAAAAGAAGACTTGTGAAATAGCTGAATGAAGAAATTGCCACAGTGGATGGCAAAATAATCAATCATAAAAAAATATGAAGTAGACTTATCACCATGACAAAGTGTTATTGGAATTATGTATTCCAATCAAAACTGTTAAAATGGTAGAGTCCATGTATTTGCTTGTGCTTTTTTGTAAAATCTTTCTACTTTTTTCTTTCAGTCAGCCTACATTTGATTGAAAACTATGCTTATCAATATTCTTAATTCTTATTTAATATAGTTTTGATGTTATATTTTTGTTTTTATATACAGTCAACTCTGGTTAAAATGAACCTCTACGGACTCAGATATTTTGTTCACTATGTCCGAAGTTCACTAAAACTGATTTTAAAAAATCTGAAAGTAGTGGGTTAGTGACAAACTGAATTAAAGAGTTCAAATAAAATAATGCTCTTTACTGAAATCTATTAAGTGATCTTTAAAAAAAATCAGTTATATGCTGTTGTTTATTGTATACTGTTATAATTATAATTCTTTCCAGATCTGGCTCTAGAGGCAGTGCTTTTGCCTCACTTGGTTCCACACTATCCATGCATTCAAAAAACTAAACTGAGTAGAAAAGTCTAATGTCTTGAGTTGCATACATCCCTGTCATATTAATACAACTCGGAAGAGTGTCTTTCTTTACTTGCCGCAGACAAAGGTATTAAAACTTAAACCAGGTCAATGAGTGCAGTGACTATTTAAGCTCAGCCCTCCCTCCTGCATTACTTTTCCACATTCTGTACTTTCAGACAAGTTTGGTGCTGCCTAAACCAGAACTAGACTATAAAATCGGTGTCTTCAAGTTTAAACAACCAAAAAGTTATGTTTTTAAAGAATTATGATGTTAGAATGACATTTATTATTTAAAGTTTCAAGTTTTCTGTTCACTAAAACTGAAGTTGAGGGATTATAAACGAATTTTTTAACACACATTGAAATATATGTGGGTTGGGACCGATGAATTAGGTTCACTACAACCGAGTTCACTAAAACCAGAGTTGACTGTACTAGCAAATTTTAAGAGTGATAATGTCATATTAAATCTACTTAATTAAATACTTATTTTCCTTAACCATACCCCATCCAAAATGAAAATTGAACACTTTTGTTATGTGCAAAATACTTTTTAAGTATATTTCCCCAAACAATTAAAAGTTTTATTTTCATTTCAACTGGGTTTCTTGGTAGGGTATATTAAAAAAATATACATACAAATTTATACTTACCAAACTTTGTAATTTTTATTTATATAAAATAAATGTCACTGTGCAACGCACAGACTTTCTCGCTTTCATCTTAAACATTTACTAAAAACTTGTAAGATCTGTGAAACGAAATAATAGGTTTATACATTGTTGTAGAAAGATTATACCAAAGACCATAAATGAAATAATATACACTGTTACTCTATAGTCTGTGGCAGGGGTCCTCAAACTACGCCCCACAAGGGCTTTTCATCTGGCCCGCAGATGATTTAAAAATATTACCTATGTACGGTATTGGCCCAAATATATTGATGTTTTTCTCCTAAAAAGGTCCCTCCTCATACTATACTCGTATTATATGCGCAGCCTAGCATTTTTCATTGGAAAAAACTGCAGATTCTTACAGAGGTCTATTTTGTAGCAGTCTGGGGCTATAATGGCCGGCCAGTGCGTTCGAATGAGTCACTTTATCGGCAGTCTGGCGCGAACAGCTTGAACAAGTGGGTCTAATAATAAACTCAAGGTCAGACCAGCTGGAAGTTACTTGTTACCGGGCTAAGATAAGTTTGTGTGTATGGCACAGACCATCAATACCTTATCAACAGCAAACAATTTTACTCACCATTCATCGCAATTATAAGGTAGGATTGTTTGTTTTATGCTGTTTATTTTTATATGTATATATTTTCTCGGGAGTTCCCATATTTAATTGTCAATGTCAAAAATAGAAAAGTTGACAGTGAAGGTCGGCTCCTATATGAACAATGGACAATTGATTACGTCTTTGTGCAGTGCAATGACAAGTGTTTGTCTTATTTTATAGAGTCTGCAGCAGTATTCAAAGAACACAACTTGAAAATACATTATAATAGTAAACATAGTGATAAACTTGACAAATTTGAAGGAGAATTACTTGGTTAAATGCTACAAGAACTTGGACACTTTATCAAGTCAACCAAATGTTTTAAAAAAAAGTTGCAAATTAAAATATTGCCTCGGTTAGAGTCAGTTATCGTGTTGCGGCAATCATTGCTAAAGAAGGTAGACCGTTTACAGATGGTGATTTTGTTAAAAAATGTATTTTAGGAACAGTTGAAGAAATGAATCTGAATTCACTATACATATTTGCTAGTGTAAGCTTATCTTCAAGTACAGTTACTAGGAGAGTTGAGGATCTAGGATCAGATATCACTTTTCATCTTAAAGAAAAAGCAAGTAATTTTACTCACTTTTCACCGGTGAAGATGAAAGCAAAGATGTGAGCCTTACTGCTCAGTTAACTATTTTTATCCTTGGAATAAATCAGAGTTTTGAAGTAACAGAAGAACTAGCAGCATTGAAGAGTTTGAAGGACACTACTAAAGGAGAAAATATATTTTTGAATGTAACAGAAACAATCTATGTATTATAATTAAATTGAGAAAAGCTTACTTATGTTAACTACTGATGGTGTGAAAAGTATGGTTGTTTCTAATATTGGTTTGATTGGAAGAATTAACAGATTATTTGATACCAAAAGTATCTATCGACCAATGAACTTAAATTGTATCACACATCAACATTCTTTATATGGAAAAGTTCTTGTTTTAAATTCTGTAATGTCTACCATTATTTATACTGTAAATTATTTAAGAAAGAGTGGATTGAATCATCGTCAGTTTAAAAGTTCTCTATAAGATAGTGAATTTCAGTATGGTGAATTATTGTACCACTGTGAAGTGTGGTGGTTAAGTCACGGCAAAATGTTAAAACTGTTTTTTTTTAACTTTGAAATGAAATTGACAAATTCATTATGGGAAAATATAAACCATTTCCAGAATTTTCTGAACCTGCTTGATTGTGGGATCTTGCATTTCTAACTGATTTAATTGAACATCTCAATTTAAGTTTGCAAGGAAATAGAAAACTTGTACATGAACTCTTAAAAAAAAACAGTTGAACAAAATATTTTTTCACATTCTCATTGCTGTGATTATTTGTGAAAAACTATTTCAAACAAAAACAGTTGCAACAAAAGATTTTTCCACATTTTCATTGCTGTGATTATTTGTGTAAAAGTATTTCAAACAAAACTAGAACTTTTTAAAAAAAAATGTTGCAACAAAAGATTTTTTCACAATTTCATTGCTGTGAATATTTGTGGAAAACTATGTCAACTAAATTTAAATTTTCTGTTCAAAATTGTGTTGAGAAAATTACATTGCTACAAAAAGAGCTAAATGAGTGATTCAAATATTTCTACAGCATTGAAAAATGATTTGTTTTATTTAAAAATCCTTTTGAAATTGTTACTGATTACATTGATGTACATATGCAACTCGAAATGTTAGATTTGCAATCAAACATTTCACTAAAATTGTTAATTAAAAATGAAAACTTGAATAAGTTTTAATCTTTGTTGCCAGAAAGTAAATATAAAGCTATTAAGAATTTTGCAAGGAAAATGATTTCCATACTTAGGAGTAGATACATTTGCAGACAATCATCTTCCAGGATGAAAAATACTAAATTAAAAATCTGCTCAAGCTTAAACGATAATAATTTGCAAGATTTTTTAAAATTATGTGTTTCTAATTTAACACACATTATTGATAAAGTGGTTCTGGAAACAAACAATCCCATAGTTCTAATTAGCTCTATTTCAATGTCGGTGGCAAATTAAATTATCTGTCAATTGTTATGAAAAATTTATTGGTTTATTAATTGGTTATATATATTGCAATCATTAGCGTGATTAGATAATTAGTTTGTTTTTTGTTAAACTTATTACACAAAAAAAAATTGTTTTAAGTTTTACATATGTACTTTGAATTAAAAATACACATATACATGATTAGAAAAAAATGACTGTCCATTTTAAAAGTAATTCCACAGTCGTTCCAGGTTTTCATCATATTCAATGCCCTTAGACCTTTTATTACTCTGAGTGTCTATGGCAGAATGCTGTCTTGAAACAAGCTACAAGTCAACATAATTAGAAGGATTAAATAAACAAAGAGGGGGTCCATTTATTCTTATAAATAAAAGACTAGAGACGATTGTTGTCTTAAAAGATGCTTTTAGTGATGTCATAGTCACTCATCTGGGAGAAACCCCTCTTGCATTCGCTGGAATATTTATCAACTCACTTGATTATATTCTTCAATACAACAAGACTGCCTGGAAACGTCTTACTATATGCATATTCCTGGAAAATCCCAATTAACTGTCTTTCATTGAGTTTGAACTTGGCAGCAAACTTTTTTCATTTTCCCCATAAGTTATTTGCACATTTTTGGGGCAGTTTATCATGTCTATTACTTTTATCAAGTTAACAATCTCCAAATCTTGTTCACTCAGCAGTCTCTTTTCAATTGATTGTTTCAATGTTTCGTAGAACTTCTCAGGACCTAAAGGATCATTACACTTGCATTCTTCTATTTTATGAAGAGGAACTCCCACAAGATTAAAATTTTGTACTGCTTCTAGGGCCGTGGTATAATTTATTTTCTACTTTCAAATACAGAGACTGTTAATTTCAATTTTTCGTTTGCAAAGCCACGCTCAACTCTGTTCCTCTAGCGCATTGCACATCAAGCCAAGATCTAAATGAAGTTTGCATTGGTAATTTTATTCATTGATGAACCTTGTGGTGAGAAGAAAACAAGACTGTGTGTTAGGGAACGTATCAGTCATTGTTGGCCACATAAACTATTGTCCACATAAGTATCAAATTTTTAAATAAATCATCGTGCTTATGTTTGTAATTGATTTGCTAATCACTTCTTTCTAAAGAGATTTTTCTTAATTTCGTGTTTACCTTAATAGAGGTAACAGAACGCCGTTCCACCATGTTTTGTCAGAAGTTAAACACTGTGTATATATGTGCTAATATCTCAGAAATGATTGGTTTTATAAAAAAACTTTTTTTATTTTCAATATTACTAAAACTTTACAATGGTAAGTTATTTCTTAGTGGTGGCATAGTTAGCTAATGCGCCAGTTGTGTTGAGCTAGACGGGGAGATCGAGGTTCGAATCTTGGTCAGGTGAACTGGAGGGGGGGTTCCTAAATGGTTTTACACTCTCCCTCCACGCAAATGCGGGTTCACTTCCTCTAAATTCGACCTTCCCAATTCTTAATCTATTAATCTATTAGTGTAATTAGTACTTAAGCGTATAACCCGAACGGGTAGTAAGCTAAATAAATAAATTAAGAAAATATCCCATATGTAAAGTACCCTCAAAGTCATTTTCATGAGAAAATGAGAATCGCCATCTTGTTTGTGATGATAAAGAGACTCTAGATATAAAATTTAATTAAAACCGCAAGAACAAATTTTGGGAAAATAGATTTTCCCTCTTTTTTGCCCTTCAGTAAACTACCCTTAATTTTAGGGATAAATGTCTAATTCCAAATAATTATCCCATTCGGTAAAATAGTTTTGGCTCTATCTCACGGTACAAATGGCATTGCGAAAATCACTTTTTTGGTTTCAGGAGGTTGTAAAACTTAGACACATATCAATATCTCAAGTTTGATTGTTTTGATGATCACAATACTTTCTCCCCAAGATGTTGAGAAAAAGTAAAAAGGTCATGGAAATTAATTTATGGTCAATAAAATGTCAAGAAATGAAACACTAAAAAATCTTTGGACACCTTTTTAGAAGATATTTTGAGTTTTTTAGGTCGTAGTTTAGTGCACACAACCGAAAAATATTCCTTACATTGGTGTATGTAGCAGGGGTTTTACTGCTTGCCAGGGTTATCCATAGCTTAAATGATATATTAAGGATACTGTAAGTGGTGGCTGTAAAACACCTGGGTGATAAATATTTACAAATCACAATGTTTAAGCTCTATCTTACAATGTCATGATAAAGTTCTCATAACTTAACTGTTAGTAAAGTATAACAGTTGGTTGAACTTGGTGTCTCATTTTGCAAAACTATTTTGATGTGCTCATCAGGTTAAAGATGTCCTTAAGCTTCTCGCAACACTAGATTTGTTCTAAAGCTTTTTATTGGCTTAATCTGAACCAATAGTTTGTAAGTTAGCTATCATAATGCCTGTAAAGTCATGGAGTTACAAAAACAAATCAAAGTATAATTCCTTTGATCATGTTTATGCTGTTGTTTAAATTGTATTTTATTTCACTTTTAATTGTTGTCTGAAAAATATTTAGCATGTTCTTCTCCACCCCAAGTTGGTTACAAGCTTACTATGTTGTTGCTATACATAATGACAAAAAAGATGTACAGAAAAAGTACAACCTGTGAAAAATAAATCTCTTTCAAATAGCTTCAAAGGTAAACCAGGACCTCCAGAAACCTCTCACTTGAACACATCGCCCCCCCCCTTCCTCCTACACTTTAAAATAGCTTCTGGAGCCACTGCCCTTCCCTACTCGCTTGCATTACCATTATAGCACACTATTAAGTCTAGATTAAAAAAATAATGGGGAAAGTTCATTTCCTTGTTTCAACTTATTATGTATTGTGAAAGTATCTGGTAAGTGACATCCAACCCATACCCTGCCACGTGTATTATCAATCAAAAATACCTCGAGTTTTTTGAGAATCCCAAACTTTACTAAAATTTCACATAATTTGTTTCTTTTTACTGAATCATAGGCCTATAAACCTATGTATAGTTGATGAACCTTTCTGTTGTATTTCCACTATTTTATAATATTTGCTGAGTGGTAAAAATCTGATCCCTTGTTGATTTATTTTGTCAGAATCCAAACTGATGGTCCCTGATTAATTCCTCACTATATAGCATCAATCTCATTAAAATTATGCTAGATAAAATTTTAAACCATATAGGTAGTAGTGAGATACCACTATAATTATTACAATCTGTTTTATCTCTCTTTTTGAAAATGGATACTATAATACCGTCTTTCCATTCTTAATACTTACATATAGAACATAGTAGTTTATGAATTACTGTTACTAACATTTCACCACCTTCCTTTATTAATTCTTCTGGAAGTGAAATTCTGCCTGAAGATTTATGGTTTTTTAACTTCTTAATTAATAGCTTTATTAATGGCACTATTACTCAGATATGGGATTAATGGATCGGCAATATGGATTTCGATTCCATCAACCAATTCGGATCCTTTATGAACATTAAAAATATATGTGAAGTGGTCGTTCCATGGCATCACACATTAATTTATTGGGAAAATATTCCATGCGATAACATTAAACAAGATTTTATAAGTGTATAACCCAATTGGGTAGTAAGACGTGGTGCTAAAAAAAATATCATTCCGGTTATATAAATATATTTATATATTTCGGTTACAAGCTTAGACCATTGGCTTGAGCATTTACTATTTGTTTCCAATGATAATGTTAAGCAATATTTTAATAAAAAAAATGAAATATTTTAACACTTTTTTTTATCAGATGAGCCTGACATTGTCTCAACATTAATTTGTTAATATTAAAAATATAAGGTTTATTTCTTACCAGTGTTTTTTATGCCAATTGCATCACAGAGTGTCTAATATACTGCCTTGCCCCGGTGGGTACTCTCCACCCCAAGGTCAACTTCCTAGCTCCAGTGGTTATGCTAGGTTGGTGTTACACTATCCAACACCCTGAGCACTGGCCAGGCTGTTGTCAATTCACAGTTTGACTGGTCAGAACATGAATTCATATCTTCCCCATCAATATTTCATGATTTGACTGGATCAGCTAGCCAATGTGTGAAGATTCCAGCCGATTCGCAAAGTAGCTCCTTTTAGGCCTTGGCCATACACATACATTGCTTGAACAGCTTCATACTTGTTAACTCGGCCAGCCTTGGTTCAACAAGTGACTAGTGAACAAAATATCTTCATGAAACAGAATTTACAGTTACTACTCAAATACCAGTGTCTTAATGCTTGTCAAAAAATTTTGCATTGTGAAATAGAGCTTAGTTGTCTTGTAAAAGTGTGAGATAAAAAAAATCTATAAAAGCAATTATTGCATCTTAAAAACAAAAAAAAATCCGTTTTAGCGAACTTAGGACATAGTGAAACCAAATTTCTGAGTCCATAGAGGTTCATTATAACCAGAGTTTACTACACTTTGAAATTAAAACACAATAAGAATATATCATTTTGAGCTAAAATTTGATTTCTATAACAATTTCCTAAATAGCATCTACCCTTAATAAACAAGTCACAAAACCTAATAGTCACACTAGCCTAGCTATTACCGAATAATATTTTGTTATAATGTGAACTATACATAATTTTATTACTTAAGTTAACTGTGAGTTCATGTTTTGTTTGTCAAATATGTGTATAGTGGAATCATGATAGCCAAGCTAAGTTTAGAAATACAAAGAAGTTTTTTTATAAGAAAGTAAACTTTATTTTATATGAAAGTATGTCTAGTAAATTTTTGAACCGTCAGATAATATCTTTCCTACAAGATTCTTACTACAATCAAACTATTTATGGAAGGTATACTATACTTTCTCCAAAATAGGTACACTGTTTTTGATTTGACATTTAGAAGCTGCATATAATGTATATAATCTTATTTTTACATATAACTTCTATTTCAAAGTTTTATAAAAACGGATGATATCTCAAATATATCATAAGATATTAGCATTATTTTATTTAAAAATTGTGAAAACATTGCAATGCCTTGCTTGAGTTTTCATATGTATTCAAACTGTTAACTTCTTAGTTAATTTGAATTACTTTTTATGATACATTGTTTTAGCGGAAGCTACCTGCCTATGCAAGAGTAAAACAGGCTCGAGTACCCAATGCCTATGACAAGACAGCTTTAAAACTTGAAGTTGGGGACATTATTAAAGTTACAAAGATGAACATCAATGGACAGTGGGAAGGAGAACTTAATGGCAAGGTTGGCCACTTTCCCTTTACTCATGTGGAGTTTGTAGATGCAGAAAATAATGGAGCTGGAGATGAAAGCTAAGACATTACCTTACACTTCATTGTTCTCATAGTAAAGAAAATAAAAAGATTATCCGCTTACAGTGAAAAGCTTATTATTAGTTTATGAAGACTTGTAGATATTTAAAATTTTATTTTAAAATACTGAGTGCTGCCATTATTTAAAGATATCTAAATGTTATGACTTATCTAATGAATGTGTGATAGTGAAAGAAGCTATGTGAAGTATATACTAAGGGACCAGGAGTTTTACTATTATGAATCTAAGATGGGAAAATGTATTATTTATATCTAAGTTGTTTCTTTCTGGTATTTTAAATTTCATTTATTCTAAATATGATGAGCAATACATATGTATGTAAATGTACACTCCAATGAAAATTCTGTCTTTTTTGTATCAAGAAAAGGTATAATCTCATCATTAAATATCAAGATAATTTTATTTTTTATATAGGCCTAGTACAAACATGATTGAAATTTAAATGAAATGTTAACTCTATATTGAAGGATTCATTGCTTGGCTATTAAAAAAATGGGCCCGGCTGTAGAAAGTTAGCCCTACTTGAATATTAGCCTTAAGCATGGTATTTCTATAACTCAAGAATTACAAATATTTACTTTGCCAAATTTGATATTTATTCATTCATAAATCAAGGCAAGTGAAAATAATCTTTTTTTACTTAATAAGACTTCATCTGTAAGAAATGTACTAAACATGTAATTAATCTTTATGGGTTTTATATGAATGTTATAAGGATTATAAACTTATATTTGAAGTATTTTCAAAGGCTATTTTAGGCTATAATCTTTGAAATAAACATTTGAAAATGTAATATTGTATATCTTCAATTGCATACTTATTTAAAAAACTGAGATTTTACCAAGCCTAATCATATTTTATTCATATAAATTTAAATTACTCTGAAAATCAACATAATCTGAGTAATATTTTGTTAATGTTAATTTATATCTCAATGCTGATCATGAATATTTATACAATTTGTTGTTTTGTTCTTAAATCTAAACACATAAAGTAAATAAATATATCATCTCAACTAATCTTATACGTAAAAGTACTTAAATTTTAAATCACTTCCCATCTAAACCTACACACATGTGACCTCACATGATTCATCAGAATTATATGCAGGTTCAAGATATCAAAATTCTCTATCAAAATGGGACCTCAAGCCGAATTGCAGTTCAATCTTGACATAGAGTATATTTATCTAACATCAAACTAAATATGTTATATTCACATTAACTTTTTATTAAAATCACTTTTTTATGCATACAACTTGAGTGAGTGGTAAAAAAATACATGCATTTGCTTTAATATCATTGGATTTGCCCTGCATGGTGTTTCACTAAGCTATCGCACACAATATATAATTAACAAAACATAAAGAGTTAATGGATGTTCAAGAACAAGAACAACATTCTAGAAAAATACGAGTCTAAGCTAATTCTGTGGGTGCGTTTATGGGTTTGATAAGTCCAGTGTTACAAAATTTTAGTTTTTCTGTTTAACAAATTGACAAAGAAACTTTTAATTTTATAAATCCATATATAATTAATAAACTTCAGTATTCCTATTTTATAAATCAACAAGATAGCTTTTTAATTTATTGATCCATTTAAATCTTGCCCTGTTAATTATTAAAAATAAATATGGTTCAGATTTTGAAAGTGCATGTGCCTATAGTAAATCTTGAAAATAACACTACCGTGATGATAATATTTCTACTCAAAAATTTATTATTTTCCTAGTTGAATTAAATATTTAAGATTTTATCTAAATCAACAGAAATTTTCCTTTAGAAGTTATCACTATTTGCATAAGTTTTTATAAAAAATTTAAATAATTTTATGTTCCTCACACATGCACTCAACTATCTCTCAACTCTGTCGCAAGCCTACGCATTAGCAGGAGTTTGAATTGAACATACCAATTCAAGTAGTAAACAACTGAAATGGCTGATGTGTGTATTTTAAAATACTAAAAAAATATTTTCAATTTTCAAGAAACACTTCCAAAGTGTATCACTATTTTAATTTACACTTTAAAGAGGAATAAATTCGTCTTCACTTGGTACCAATCTGTATTTATGAGTAAAAGGTTAGAGGTTTAATGTTATGGCCTTCTTTAAATCCAAAGTGTTAAGGAAATTTTCCCATTTCCACCAAGATAATAAAGCAAACTTGTTCTAAAACGATAAAAATATAATTCCTTTCTTATGGCAATTTTAGTTGGCTGTTATTTGATTTACAATATTAGTGTAATATAATCACTAGAATAGCAAACGAAGTTTCTATTCGGCTTCGAATTGAAGCTTCGCACACCCCTACATCAAAGTTTTTCCCCATGGATAAAGTAGAGCACTCTGATTCAATAAGCTTGGGTACCATCCTAATCCAGCTAATTATCCATTTATGGTATCTACATCTTTTCTGAAGACAAATGGTGTCGTTTGTCTTAATTCAGCCTCACTGCGGTGGTAAATTGGATGTTATACTTTGAGCTGCTTACCCTAAAGGTTAGTCCTATTTCTATCGGTAATAATAACTATCCATAAGAAAACTTGTTACAGAGTAAAATTGTCTTAAAAACACTTTGAGTTCAGTTTTGTTTTATCAATTTGGCAGAGGCCCTAAATCTTAATTTTGTATTTATTGTAATGATATTATGTTTCTTTATAATAGTATGACTTCTAAATTTTAAAATAATGTCAAAATTTACACAGTAGTTTAGGAAATACAAATGAACACCTTCTCAATGTACTTTTTTCATCGAAATCACAAGATTGTTTATTTTGTTATATTTTTTTATACTGGGTAAAAGTATTCTAAAGATCATCAATGTTCTGGAACAACCCATTTTTCATATTTCTAATATTTTTTAAAAGTTTTGTTAGAACCTATTTAAAACCTGAGTTGGCGTTGTAATATTTATTATTAACCGCATTAATTTTATAGCACTAGCATGAGTATGTATACTAAATTAAATTTCTTTTGTTCTACCTGCATTCTATTAATCCACCAACATATTATATCCACTCCTTTAATATACTGCTGAAAATTTTGACATTTACTTTTAGACATAATTTCTGTTCAACTTTAATAGTAATTTCAGACCTCATACTTGGTCTCTAAAAGAGAATATGAATTATTTTTTTATAATGTATGTACATTTGTATAATTTTTAGTTGGTCCTTTATCCCTAAGTTTCTTTTTCATTTTTACCTGGAGTATTTCTTTGGTTGGCATTTCTTTCATTTCTTGTGGCAGCTATACCTTTCTTCTTTTCTGTAGAGCTTCTTGGCCACTTGTGTCTTTTCCATCCCAAGTAAGTCATTGATGGACTAAGATTGTTCTGTGTGTGTTAGTGTGTGTGTTTATATATATATATATATATATATTTAGTAATTCATAGACTTCATAGAATGTGTCATAGATGCCTTGAACTTTGATGCAAATAAATCGGCTTGCGTTCCAATCACAAAAGAGCTCATTGCGTACAGAAGAAATGCAAGAAATATTGTCAGTTCTTAGAGGAAACCAGGCGGAGAGGAAAGAGACTTATAGTAGATGAGAGAGAAAGAGAAAGGGTAAAATAATAAGCCTAAAGAGTAGAAAGTGAATTAAGGCATAAGAATCTTGATGATATGAAGGAAAATTTTGCCATGAAAAGAAGAGAAGCCCAAATAGTGCAGCTGACAAACTTCTTGAGTAATCATCATTGTGTAATAGATATGTTGAAAAGAAAAAGCTTTTTTTTTAAATTAAAAAAACACTCTTCTGAGTGAAATTTTTGTTGTTTGCATAATTTTTTGAGGTCCCTATTTTGGTCCCTTTTTCTAACCTGAATGTAACCTAAAATAATTCGCATAAAAAATTTTATACGAAACCTTGTGTGGCAGTAAAATATAATGAAACTGTTAACATAAAATAATCTCAACTAAATTACTCTCAAACCAATTGATATTGTATGATAAAATTTAAACAAAAATAAACTGTGATCTAATACAGGGATTACTCACCAATGCTACTGTGCATTTTAATACGTAGTGAAATGTAGTTATTTCCAAAGAATTTAAGGTTATTTTTACGAGTGGTTCAAGGTGATTAATACAAACTTGTATATGTCTGTTTACAAATGTTTTTCGTGTTATTACTAATGTACTCTTGCATGGGTAGTAAGACAGTATAGCTTGATTGAGTCTCTGCCGCTAACAGCATGTTTAACAGAGACTGGAAAATACCTCACAAGTTGTTATCCATGGGCTTCGGGGGGGTAACTGAGTTTACTTTTATAGGCTCAGTCTCCGGGTGACGTTGGTGGTTAGACACAGGTCTTGCAGGTCTTGTGGATGGAGGTAGAGAAGAGAGATGGGTGAGAAAACATAGGCTGGCTGGGGGGGAGGGGGGAGTGGCTTTGGGGTGTAGCCGGTAGGCCTCGGGGCTCAAGAGAGAAATGGGAGTAGGTGGAGGTCAGATGGTTGGTGAAGAGGGGAAGACGAGAGGAAGGAGAGAACTTAGGGGTAGGGACGGTGATAAGAAATGAAGTGGAGTGGGGATATTCGGGGGTTCTGACGTTGATGTTCAGATAGTAGAAGGTTGGCCTTAGGGTGGAGTATTCCTTTGTAGCCGACTTCTACTTCAAGGTCTTCTCCTGGTGGGCCTAGGCGGAGCGGTGGGTGTAACCCATCCTGTGAGTTCGCCAGGAAAGGGACAGGGTCAGGTGAAGCAGATAAGTGGGTGGGAAGGGGAAAAGTTCGGCGGGAGGAGACCTAGTGATGGGAGGCGGTCCCAGCAACTTACCTCATGGTGGGGCGGGAGGAGGTCCCAGCAATATACATTGCGGGGGGACAGGTGGAGGTCCCGGCAAAGTATGTCGAGGGGGACATGAGGAAGTAGGGAGTGATGGATCTTTGAAAATTTTGACTCTTTAATGAGTATGCTCGTTTATGACGTGGCGCACCAGGGCTTGGTAGCCACTGAATTCTGCGCGAGAAGTCATACCCTCCACTGTTGCCTGGCCTGTCCAATGGGAGAGAAGGGAATCTTCCCCCTGGCATGTAAGAATGGGAGAGAAAGTAGCTGCCGCGTAGGCCAATTGTATAGGGAGGAGTGTTCTCATTGATGTGGGGTAAAGATTGGAGCGGCACAGGCAGTAGAGAGGGTGGTTGGCGTAGTCTAAGTGTGGCGTAAAGACATGAAGCAAACAAGGGCCAAACAATGAAGCACAACATAATGCTTGCGGCCATTGCCCCTTAGCCCCTGGACCTATTATGACATACATTTTTTTTTTTTACTAAAATTAGGATTTGGTTTCTCCTGCCCACAGGCTGATTCTTGATGGAGCTTATTAGCCCCCATTATGTTTAGGGGACTTAGGGAAGACATAATTTTGTATTGTGGTAGTTGATTTTCGAGGCCTTGGCAATTGTGTGAGTCTTTCTGACACTAGAGGTTGTTAATCTTGCAAGGCATCGGGTTATTAAATGTGATCGCAAAGCAATCTAGCCTGTGTGTTCTCCACCCTCTTCAAGTGTTATCACTAAATGTATTCTACCAGATAAGTTTTGTGGCATTTATTAAAGTATACTCTTGTGGGTGTTTTGCCAAGTGACTGTTGAACTACTCCATAGGAAACTAGGACATTACGCTATTTAAGCTGTCTTGTACGCTTATATTCTCAGAGCTAGAAGGGCACAATTAGTTTACTACGGGATTCAAAAACTAATTCATTTAGTTAGAATATTAACAAAGCTAAATAGGCCATTGTGATTGGTATTTTGTAGATATTTGTTAACGTAACCATTGTTTCCAAACAAAGACATTAAATTATTGATGAATTCTGTACTTGGATAATTACAATTAATTAAGCTCAAATTATCATCACCATCATCATAAATGGTTTCCAGACTTTGGTTGGGTCAGTTTAGTAAAATGCCTCAATCTTCTTCTATCCTTCCACCACTCTTCCTCTTTCTTAATTTCTCCCATTCTTCTCATCTCACTTGCACACTTTCTGTTATCTTCTCCTTCCTTCGCTTTCTTGGCCTCCCGTGCAGTCTTTTTCTGACATAATTCATCTCCATCATTTTCTTTGGTGTACCCTCCTTTTCTATACTCATTATATGCCCATGCCATCTCAGTATTGTCTTACTTTCTATACTCTCTCATGTACTCCCTGTTTCTGCTCCTGTTATCTAACATGCCCTCATAAACTTAATTCCCATTGCCTCCACTTTCCTAGTCTTTCTTACATTCATTCTCCATGTTTCTGCTGCAAATGTGACAATGGGTATAAAGTACTCCCTAAAAGCACTTCCTACACTTGCTTCAAGAGGACTTCTTTTCTCCATAGCAGGTATTTGACACACTTATAGAACAATTCCCCTTGCTGTCCTCTCTACTCCCACCCTTTGCCTCAACCACATTTTCAATATATTTTACATTATGTACTTTTCTCGGCTCTACTCCATCTAACTTTATAGAGTAAAGCTGAGAAAGTTTTATAGTGAAAGGCTAATTTGTTATATCTTTGCCCAAGCTGCATGCAAACACCAGGCACCCAGTGAGACAAGGAAAGTTTATAAAGTTAATGGGCTCTCTATTGTTGCCTTGTAAGTATGTATTAAATGTGACTTTTGGAACCAATTATGAAAAATAACACATTTAACTACTCATGTTTTACATACCAGGATTAACTCAATTAATAAAATAGATATAGTAGTTATCTTCATATCTGAATTCTTTGATGCAAAATCTTTAAGAAAATATTCATTACTAAAAGTTGAAACTCACTCTCAGAGCTCACTCTTTAGCTGTGGATTTGTTGTTTAGTAAAAGCTCAGCCTTAATACCCACTGATTGAAACACAGTCACTGCAACTTAAATCATGGTTCATTGTATATACAGAGTGATTGATCGATATTCTAACTAGTCTGCTTCCTTAATCCGGGCACACCTTGCCCACAAGCAAGCGGTTTCTCGAATGCCACGGTGCCTCTGGAGTCCTCACCCATTTGCGCCGCGACCATCCAGACGAAAAGGGTTAGGGAGGGATCGTGATGGCACAGCTTTAAAGTAGATTTATCAAATTTACCACAGGTAAATAAACTGCTGAACTGAAAAAATGAACTGTTGCTCATATTGCAGGTCTGGAAGAATAACTAAATATGTATCTACCTTCCTTATCAACTACAAGTTTAGGCTGTATTGTGTCACAATTTAATTTTGCAGACCAAGAAGAGACTTGGATTTGGTCGCTTTGATATCTGTTTAGGTTCTACATTGAAAATGAGATTTAACATTAGAGAAAAATCCCTGGTCTGCTTCTGATTAAACATGCTCAGAGTACCCATCCATTGTTTAAAAGTCATACTTTTATAACAACCTTCTCGTCTAAGAATTGAAAAATATTTGCAAAACTCATTAATCACAAGTGTCACATTAATTTTAATTCTGTTTTAAGTGGTTGGTTTTCAGGAATTTTTAAAGTGTAATCAAATATATGTAGAAGTTGTGTTTAGGTAATAAGAAAATAAACATTTAGTGTAATGCATTTGAAGATGATTTATTTTGTCATTCATTTCATTTGCTAAATTTTTTAATTAATTTATATTTTATGACACTAATTAAAAAATGGGTGTCTTAAAAATGTATATATGGTTAAATGAGCCCTAAAGTATAAAAAACATGAGAATTCCAGATCTCAAGGCTAGAC
This sequence comes from Timema poppense, assembly GCA_902141375.1. Classification (NCBI taxonomy): domain Eukaryota; kingdom Metazoa; phylum Arthropoda; class Insecta; order Phasmatodea; family Timematidae; genus Timema; species Timema poppense. Next base: position 71,752 of record CABFOV010000210.1, read on the forward strand.
ATAAAAAAAATCCTATGGATTCATTAACACACATAGTATTAGCTTAATGCACATGCATAATGGAGGCTTAATTTAGCCTAAAAAGGTTCTTATATTTGTGAGGATGAAAATCAACTTTTTAAATTCTTGGTGACATTTGGAGTTAATTCTTTATAAAATGATACAAGTGGTGTTAATTTCTCTTTGAAATAATACAAGTGGCGTTAATTTCTCTATGATTTCAAAGATAATTATAAAAGTGATGGTAAGAAATGTCCTTGATTTTAAATTTTTTATTTTAGCCTTTACCTATTATTGTAAACAAAAAAACTAGCAGTTGTACTAAACCATATATTCAATCATCCTAGTCAAACAACATATCCATCAATGTCCAAAAATTCCAGAGTGTATGTTGTTTATTCTATTGCATTGTCATCAGATAATATACTGATGGTCAATTTGAAGGCCTTATCAGCACAAACCCTCTCAACTGAAGTACCTCATTATAATTGATTAGTGCCATACTTTAAACAGTTTAGGAGGACTGCCATTTTTATTTCTACCATGTTTCCTAAGCATTGTGGAAAAAAGGGCTACAAAGATAGTGTGTAATATATTCTAAGTGTTTGCCTATTCTTCCTTGATCATCCTCTCCCATCAAGATCCTGCCAGTTTATAAACCATTTGCGAATATAATCAATCAGTTATGAAAGTGCACTTGAAATACCTCAAATAAAATTATTTAAAAAATGTAGAAACACTGAGGAGCATCACCCTGCCAACCTCACAGCAATTCCACCTTGGCCTATTTGACTGTCGGTTGGACTGATATATCATTCATACATTATCACTATCACACCTGTAATGCAACCCTCTACCCAAGTTCGACTCCTTTCCTGCATTCCTTACCTCATTCAGTAAACTTTAGACAACCGTCCACTAGACCCATTAGCATCATCTAAAAGTAATGCACCCATGTAGAACCAAACTAGGTGTGTGAATCAATTTTAATGGTTATCATTTTTTTGCCTTTTCTTTCATGCAAATAACTGCTAAACCAATTTGCACATGAGTGAGAAAGGCCAAAATTACCAACTTTAGAGAGAATAATACCATGCTGACCAGTCAAATGCCTTTGATCAAAATAAATAGCATCAACCTGACCTTGGACAGAGACTTGGGGGGCAATATGTCCAAGAAATTCTACTAAATCAGTGACAAATTTATTTTTTATAAAGCCGTGTTGATTATCTGAAAGTTTATTTATAATAATAATAATAGCTTATGAGCAATTCTAGAACATTGATTGATTTTTTGTTATATGATGAGAGACTGAGAAGTTAAGTAAAGCCTACTAGGACTGTGCTTGGAGCTGAATGTGGAACGGACCATTTCCTAATAATCTTACTAGTTGAATTCGGTAAGAATTTTGTGAGAAATAAAGTGGAAGAGTTTTTAGCAAGCAAGAGTGAAAGTAGAAAAATTGCAGGATATATGTGTAAATTGCGCATTATGAAAGATTAGTGGGTGAAAAATTAAACTTTATAAGCGCTTGAATGGAATGTCCAACTAATACTAAAGATTTAGAAAAAACTTGAGACAGAATAAAAGAGGTTGTAGTGAGTGCGTGAAAGTTGTGTGTGGATCAGCGGTGGTGGGAAACTTAAAAAGTGATGTATGATGGAATGAACAGGTGGAAGATGCTGTGAGAGAAAAGAAAGAAGCATACATAAGGATGATTGGTATAAAGAGTGAACTAGAACTTGAGAGGTTGTGGGACATAAACAAATAGATCCAATTGTTTTTATTTTTAGAATCGCGTCTCACCACCCTTTTGGGTTATACACTTATATACTAATTACGCTAATGGCTTTAGGGATTAGGAAGGTTATATTTGGAGGAAGTATACCTGCATTTATGTGGAAGGAGAGTTGAAAACTATTTTGGTAAAACCACCCTCGAGATTCGAACCTCCATCTCCCAGTCATGGGCAGTCTAGTCTACTCAGAGAGTAGCGGATTAGAAAAAAGATGAAAGCAAAGGAATTAGTAAAGTAGGTTGGCCATAATTTATTAAGCCAAAAGTGGCACACCTCTCATGCATTACACCCCGATCCCTCCCCCGCCATTAAAAATTATTGTGGCAAAACATAACCCAGTCTAGTGATACGGCAACCTGCGGCACACGGCTCTTTGCCCCGTTTTTGCGGTTCTTCTCTACAAGGTACAATAAATGTTGATTTTTAAACAAAAATACACATTTTGGTAAAGAGAAAAAATCCTTTTCTCCGCGCAACTGGTTCTATCTATTCCACCAAAAAAGTGTCGAACATCACATATGTCATAGTATTAAGGTTTTGTTTTGTTCCCCTTTCCTATCTATTCCACCGGAGTTAATTGGCTGTGTTTTGGATTTGTGATAGTGTCGAACAATGCACGCGTTGTGTTGGTGCTTTGTTCTGTTGTTGTTGCTTTGTGATTTTGGTTAGGTGTCAATCAAGTCAAGTGATTAAGCTTTAAAATGGCTACAGAGAAAAAACAAAAAAAACTAAGTGACAAAAATCTTGAATTTAGGCCAGAGTGGACTCAAAAATTTTGCATTTGTACGAAATTTGGATGGACTCGCGACATGTCTTATTTGCAAAGAGAAGATGTCAATTAATAAAATGTTTAACATTGAAAGACATTTTACTATTTACTACGAAGCAAAAAGAATTAACTGATTCCTATCCAGAGGATGATGCGAGAGCAAAAGCAGTGCAGGAACTTCAGTGCCAAATGCAACAATCAACATCAATATTCAAGAACTGGATGAATTCATCAAACCTTGTTACTTCAGTGAGTTTTGTATCAGCGCGTGAAATAGTACAGCGGGGAAAACGCTTGAGACAGTGAATATTTGAAAGAATGCACTATGAAGTTGTCTGAAGAAATTTTCATGATTTAAAAAATAAAGAAGAAATCATACGATAAATCAAAGATACACCTTTGTCTGCTAAGACTGTGTGGAATCGACTCAAAAGATTGCTGAAAATGCTACTTCCCAGCAAACAAACGACCTAACTTCAGGCCAACATTTTTTTCCATAGCACTGGACGAGTCTTGGGATAAAAATGAAACAGCACAACTGTGTTTTCTGGACAGATACATTACTTATACAGGCCCTCAGGCAGAGTTGATGGCTTCGATATCTTTGAAAGGCCAAACCCGTGGTGAAAACATAACAGAGATGGTAAAATATGTTTATAAAATGAGGAATATAGATTTAAATCGAATTATGACCTTCTTCTGCATAGTAAAGTGTTAGTTTCAAGAGGTGAGGTGCTTAATTGATTTTTATCCGGCTTTGCTGAAATAATGTTTTTAAACGATAAAGGCCTGCATTATCCCAAACTAACTATCTGATGATCTTTGACTTAAGTTATTTTATTTTATGGTAGATATGACACCACACCTAAACAAACTCAATGTGAAGCTACAAGGGCAAGGAAACATAGCATTTTCTCTTTTAGAAAAAGTTATTTCCTTTATCCCATATCAACTCGCAATGGGAAAACCTTATTCACTTCACAAAACTGAAGAAACATCAATAGGACACACATTGTGCCATTGATTATGAATTTTTCACAGATTCAGTCAAACAAATGAGTGAATCATTCAAAAAACTATTTGAGGTGTTAAGAAATTATAAAGTTACTCTTTAATTTTTAATAAATCCATTGGAATCGGAAATAGATAATCTTCATTTTTTTTTTCATTTGTTGGCATTGTAAACTAGGTTGATTTTGAGCTCCAGATATTGGATCTCAAATCAAATGTTGTGGAGTAACAAATTTAAGACTAGATGCATCTCTGGAAAGACTCAAAAGACAACAAAGCTTGTTATCTGCCCAACATAAATGGTCTGAATTATCAAGATTACAACGGCTTAATTAAGTGATATTTGACACTTGGAACAATCTGCCAGAGTCAGATTACCTGTTAAAAATATATGCACTGGGAAGTTTGATCATCTTCGGTTCAAGATATTATTGTGGGCAAACATTCTCCAATATGAACTTGATCAAAAGTAAACTAAGGAGCAGCCTTCACAACTAGAATATTGATTCTTACCTAAAACTAAAAATTATTAACTGTGCACCAGATATCATTCAGTTGTGTAACGAAATGCAGGAACAGATTTCACATTAATTTGTTTGGTTGTGTCATAAAAATCCAAAGCTAGAGCCAAAAAAAGAATCAATTACTTGCCTAGTATAAAAATTCTAATGAAAGCTGTTTGTGTAGGATTAAGCTTAAATAAATGTGTTGTATTCGATAACAAATGCATGTTTTTTAGACTTATCAATCATATAAGTAAAATGTATAAATGGCTCATTGAGTGTCGCAAATTTTCAAAAATGCAAAAATGTGGCTCTCTGCCCAAATAAGGTTGCCGACCCCTGGTTTAGTCAGTATGTCATAACAATTAAGTTGAGTATTCTTATTCCAGTCATATTTATCTGGATTCCCTATTGCTTTCAATAAGTCAGCTTTCTCAAGCAAATAGCAATAAAAGTTACTGCAACTAAACTTCCTGAAATTAAATCACTGAATTTTCCTGGTATTAAACCTATTTCTCTCATCTGTCCACTGTAAAGACATGAGACTGAAAACTCCTATGTTTGCATTGTGTGGTGGGGTTGAAAAGAAATATCTGGCTATGGTAAGGGATTCATTTAACTGCCCATCAGTATGGCAGGCATTAAAAAGAGAAAAATTTAATGAGCCATTACCTAGTTCATCCCATTGTTCCCTGTTAGTTTCAATTTTATTTTGTACAAATGCCTTAATATAAACTATTTTATCAAATGATGAACTGTCATTTACATCAATATCTTTATCTCTCAACAATTTTAGAGTGTTTTCAAATGCTGACCAATTTGGTGGCTCGAACAACATCCATGAAAATGTGGAAAATCTAGGCAGTCCATCAAACCAAGAAGTTAAATATTCGACAACATCATAAAATGTAGATACAGCTATCTGAAACCTCTTCACTGATTGACTGTCATAACACCTATTTAACAGTTCTTTAACACTAAAAGAAATAAAATTATCATTGTTCCTTTAACTAAGGCTTTTCAAAACCTTATCTAAAACTACTTATATTTCACAGATAGAATTTTCCTGTTTTTCAATACTAATTGGGTTATGTAATACATTAATTTGGGAATGCACAAACAACAAATAACATTCACTTATCGGATCCTCAAAAGCATTCGAGAAGCATTCTTGAAGGTTTTACCGCCAAATTCAAAATATTGTGCTTATACAGTTTGTTACTTGGAGACAAACAAACATCAATTAAAATGTTGAATTTCATGAATAATTTACTATAATGGATTCTTTGAACAAAAATAACAGTATTTAAACGTGGGGAGCACGTGACCTGAGAGGGTCACAACCCGTTCACATGTGAACATGTGAAACACGAGTTCTTTTAGAGATATTGGGGTATGCTGCCGACCAAACACGAATGAAAATGCCCACGGAATATTCAAAGTTTTAATGATTAAAATTACCACTTTTTACTACCATTTAACTGTATATCTAAATTAATTATAACTAAACGAGTAATTAAGTAAAACAAAAAGAGCCTTAATCAAGTCTGTAACTTAATAAACTAATAGAGCACACAGAGATTTAAGTAAATTGAATAAACAAATTAATAACTATTCAAATATTTAAAAACAGTCACAAAAAGGTTCATTAACACGGTGTCCACAATAACAACAAATGTCACTTGTCTCACACACGATACACGGCGGTGACCCGCTATACACAAACGCCGGACTCGCTGGTCCACTCCCGTGCCATACACACTACCCCGGCACGCGCTACACGAACACTGGACTCGCCGGTTCACACTCTCGCACTGGGAACTCCTGGACTCATTAGTCGCGAACCAAGAACTGAGTATCTGGCTACCGCTGAGCGTGTATATATAGGGGTTATGACAGCTAAGGGTCTGGAATCCTCCATTTCTAGAGTAAAAGGGATCCAGACACCTCCAGATGTGTTTCCGTCCTCCCCCCACACCCCCTCAGCCCCTCTAATCCCCCAGTCAAGTGAGAAGGTCCCTGCCTACCTCTACAAGGAGTGCAGCCAGGGCAAACAACGAGAGTACGCTGGTCCTGCTGTTAGACAATAATCTTGTTACAGTATTTTGGGACTATTTTACCATGTTTATATATATTTTACTCTTTTTTTTTATTTTTATATTGAACTCCAAACTTTGAAATTCAGACAGAGAGGTGATGAAAGGGACTTTTATAATTATTTGGTCTAATTTGTTTTTAATATTACTATATTTAAATGTTTCTATTAAGTTTTATACACTTTTTACTACAAAAAAGTGTTGTTTTAAAAATAACAAAATATTTATATGGGCAGGAGACATGAATTGTCCCTCAATTTGAGAATGACCCATATACTGTAGATTCAAATACACCACTGGTCTTTCTTTCTGAAAGGTATGGGTTATGCAATTTGTTTCACCAAAATTACAATATTAAAAAAAATATATTCTTCCATATAAACCAAACCAAAATGTATCGGCATTTTAATTAAATACATTTGTTGAATATTTTTATGGTGAGTTATAGCATTTCTATTAGGTGAAAATAAAAGAATTTTCAAAAATATTGTTTCTACATACAATATGTAGCTTAAGTACAATGTGTATTAAACTTTGTCTGATCAGTAACTTTCCCTGTAACCAACTTGTATTTGAGGTTACCATGTTTATCATACTCAGTAGTGAAATATTAGAATAGTTTTTAAATCTATTGCACAATCATTATTTTAGAAAATAATTGAGTCATAAGTTATAACATGGTTGTCTTATAACTCGAGTCGGACCCCTACCCTTCAAACCCACGTTAGGGGAGTAGTGTATGTTAATAATTATAACGTGATAAGGAGGGGGGGTCAACTGAGCAATATTCAAACCTTGATATCCCTGTCAATGGCAGTCTATGCTATTGCCATGGTGACGATTTAGACCATTGAGCCACCAAAGCAATTTGAATTATTAGTTTATATTATAATTATTAGATTAAAGTCAGATAATATTTTATATTGTAATTTGCTATACATAGAGAGAGAACACTAAAGTTGAAACATAGATGCATAAAAACATAAGCATGTTGTTCCCTTACGGAGTAACAAGAAACTGTGCATAAAGCTAAAAATTAAAAAAAAGCTCCATACTCCCTTCGCTTGAACAACATCCATACACCGAGTCATACATGCTCTTTTTTTTTCTTAAACCTCTCAATCTTTCTCTATTTCCCATATTCATCTACAAAATTTAGCCACGTCTTACATAGCCTACCCCTTCCTTTTGATCCACACAATCGACCTTATATATTTGCTTTGTCACTAGATAAATACTCGTCCTCTCAACACGCCCAAACCAACATAAGATACTTCTTTCACAATGACCTATTAAGAGTCCCTTTTAAACCGTACTCCTTCAGCACCCATCCACACAATTTTTCCCATTTACATTTTTTAATATCTCATTCCAACTGCATTCACCTTGCTCTTGTGTTTCTCTAGACAAACCCACAGTTCACATCCATAAGGTGTTGACACTAACACACTTTTATATGATGCCATCTTCGCCTCATTCAATACTACTTCATTCTTTGAAATTGTCCGCATATATACAACTACTTTCCGAGATTCTCTAACCCATCTGTCAGTTTAACAATCCATACTTCTATTTTTACAGAAAATTCCACCCAGATACACAAACTCATTTGCTTGTTTTAACAGTTTTTCATTTAAACGAAGATCCATTCTGCTTGTTGCCACATTCAAATGATTTAATGTATTTTTAAGTCACTTTCATTCTCAACCATAGATAAGGCATCATCTGCATATAGCTGTTGTCTCACTTTTTTTTTTATTTAGCACCGCGTCTTACTAACCGTTCGGGTTATACACTTTTTAAGTACTAATTACACTAATGGATTAGGAATTGGGAAGGTTTAATTAGAGGAAGTGAACCCGCATTTGCGTGGAGGGAGAGTCGAAAACCATTTAGGAAAAACCACCCCCAGTTCACCCGACCGAGATTCGAACCTCGATCTACCCGTCCTCAGCAGTCGAGCTTCAACACGACAAGCGCGTTAGCCAACTACACCACCGAGGCGGGTGCTCTCACATTCACATTATCCATTTGTACACCAATGGCGTCCTCACAAGAATCCCTCAAACACTCCTATGAATTCATTTTAATCCATGAAGAAATAATATAACTTTGTCTAACACCCTGTTCAATGTCAAACCATTCGATTAAAGCTCCATCCACCCTAGCGCATGCTTTACTTCCATCATACACTGCCATAATTGCATTTACTAACCATGCATCCTTATTATATTCTCACAGAACATTCCATAACATACCCCTATTCACCTGATTATATGCTTTCTCCAAATCAACGAATGCACAATAAACTTTATTTCTTACTGCCCTATATTTCTCAATCCCTTGTTGCAATGCTGTGATCTACCCCCAACATTATCCCACACAAATAACACACAGAGGTAAGCACAAGAGAGTTATAAATTTATTTCCAGAAAAACATGGTACAGCTCAATGAGGGAGAGGCGCCTAAGATTAATAGCGTTTACCATAAGCCAGAAGGGCTATAAGGCACAAGGGGCACCGCCAAGGCCTGATGGGAACTACAGCAATAACAACATCAGGCGGCTCCTTATACTTAGACGTTCTCAAAATGGCGTTAACGGTGAATAGCATAAAGATCAAACTAATTGGTCTCCTGTTACACAATAATAAATGTCAATTAACAATATGGGCAGAGAGCCAACACCTGCTCAAAGTCCAAAACATTTGGTGAGTCAAGAGCTCAAGTCCCTAACCTAAACGATGATAGTGACATTAATGTAATATTTGACATAATATAAAGTCCAAGCTTAAGTAAGAATACCTAAATGATTTAATAACAAACAAGACGCCGTCAGTGGTTATAAGCACTGGGTGGCCCTTGGCCCCACATTTAACAACCATATACAAATAAACACCGGCAAAGAAACAACAATAAACTAGCCTAACATTAACATCCAACAAGGTGTCCATACTACAATTAATCTCTCCGCCGGCTCGCGGCCCCACATTTAACCAACCTTGGTAGGAAACAAGGCGGTGAATATAAACTATTTGCGGACATTAAAGATACAAAAATAATAATGGAGTCCAAGTATTCATTAAATAAACACCGCCTTGAGGGCTGACGTAACAGATCGTCGCAATAAATATTAGTCGTAGATATATAAATGTAATTTTGAAAGATTATAGCATAAATGAATTTAGAACACAGCAACGAGCCTACATAGTAGATAGGCTATTTACCTTGAAAGCCCAGAATGTAATGTGTGTCCCTACTCTGGGCTCCAAACATTATATATCCTGTGGTAAACATGTGTTCTCGGCGCGCGGAGTAAAAGGGGGGAGGGGTTTTCGAGAACCATCTCGAGGCCCTACGAGCATTGTTCGCAAGCAGAAATACAGCCCATAGAAGCTTTTTGAATGCGCCTGGCGGCGCGCGCAGTTTGACGTTCGCTTGTCTCTTGTCCACTTGGAAGAAGGGGAGGGGGAAGCTCTTCCAACACGGCCAGCAGCGAGCCTCGAACTCCGGTTCAGTCTAACGTGGATTTTGTGGTGAGGTGCATCTCGGGTTTATTGTAGACGAGTCGGAACGAGTCAACTGGGGCTGGCTTGGTGAGTGATACAACTTCTTCTATGTCATGTTGTAACAAGGTTACAATGTCTCCCCTTGGGGGAAGATGAAGACGTCTTCACCTCTGGGTGAACGACGAGGGGGCGCCACTCCCGACATCCACAGCTGGCTCCGAAGATTATGCTGTAGATTTTTTCTAAGGCCTTAGTAGACAGCCACTTAAAGACACGACGAAGCCCCTCAATGACCCGTACACGAACTCCATGGCAGACTCTCTAACAGAATGTCCACTCCCACATATGCAGTTTCCCATATTGTATATTTATAGATACCATAACTACCTACCTTCTCACCCTTATTTAACCTATCAATAACTTGCAAGCAAAATTGATCTTCAGACTGGTGGTCATTAATAGATACAAACGATTCTGGGATAGTGCGTATGACGCATAACGAGTTTCCTTCGCTATCATCACCAACGGGCTCCTTATCCTCTGACATACGGGACAACGCGTCAGCTACAACATTGAGTTTGCCGGCAACATGGTGGATGGTGAATCTGTATCTGGACAGCTTCCAGACCCACCGACCAATTTTCCCTAGTTGTTTAGGGTGGTTCCACATCCAACTCAATGCCATATTGTCGGTTAATAAGTCAAACGGACGAAGCTCAAGGTAATCTGTGAATTTCTCTATACCAAAGATACAACTAAGACATTCCTTTTCGTACACGCTGTATTTCCTTTCAGCCGGGCTAAGAGGCCTGCTAGCAAATGCTACTGGCCTACTCCCTTCAGGTGTCAGTTGAGAGAGAACGGCCCCCAGCGCTACCGAAGAAGCGTCTACGTGCAATTGAAAGCGAAGGGGAAAATCGAGCATACGTAAGACAGCCGGGGAAACGAGGTGGCGCTTGAGCGCGATAAAGGCATTATTATGTATGGTTCCCCACGTGAACGTGGCTCCTCTCCTCTTTAATGAGTTCAAGGGGTTAGCAATCTCAGAGAAGTTAGGGATGAATCTCGCATAATAGGCGCACATGCCTAGGAAGCGTAGGACACCCTTGATGTTCTTGGGGACAGGAAAGTCTAAGATCGGTTTGACCCGCTCGGGGTCGACGAGGAGGTTCCCTTCAGAAATAATATAACCAAGGTATGGGACAGATATTTTTGCCCAGGTGACCTTCTCAGGGTTAACGGTCAACCCGACACCGCGCAGGCGCCGTAATACAGCTCCCACATGACGCAAGTGGTCCTCAAAGGATTTGCTGTAGATGAAAATATCGTCCAGATAATTGAACACAAAGTCGTATTTCAAATCAGCCAAGACGTGGTCCAATGCCCTACTAAGTGCCTGCCCCCCGCAGCTTATACGCAATGGGACGCGATTGAACTCGTAGACCTGCCAAGGGGTGATAAAGGTGGTGTATTTTTGGGAAGATTCAGAAAGCGCGCATTGGAGGAAGCTGGCATTAAAATCAATAAGACTGTAATATTTGGCTCCACCGAGATGCTGGAAGGCGGGTTCAATGCTGGGCATGGGGTAGGGGTCGAAAACAATTTTTTTTATTAAGTTTTCTATAGTCAACAATAAGCCTATGTCCATGACCTTTCCTCGGGATGATGAATGCGGGACTAGCATACGGTGATTTAGAAGCGCGAATAACCCCTTTATCCTCTAAATCTTGAATAAGATTCCTGAAGATCTCTAACTCAGGCGGCGCACAGGAGTAAGGACCTGATATAACGGGAATGTGGTCCAGAGCAACAATGTTGTACGGCAAAACGTCTCACTTCCCCCATATGTCAGTAATGACGTCAGGGAACTGGCCTATCAAATGATCAATAGCCACGCGCTCGTCAACAATCGAGAATAAGCCTGGGGAGCCGTCCCCGATACAAAATGGAATACGTACACTCGGCTCAAAGTTGAAAGACATTTCCAAGCGTCCTAAATTCAACTTAACCTGAGTGTGAAACATAAAATCGTTCCCTAGAATGATATCAAAGGGTAATTCCGGGACGATGTAAAATGGACGTTTCCAATAAAAACAACCTATCTTAATCGGCACAATCACCTGAGAGTCTACCACTATACTCTGACTGTTTGCTACAGCGTAGGTTTTAGGAGAAACCAATTTGTAGTCTCATTTGACTTTGCCATCCAACTTATGCAAAAACTTAACACTAACAAAAGAATGACTGGCTCCAGTATCCAACAAACAATAACACTTCTCTCTTCCCACCTGTACCGTGGCGACGGGAGTGGGGATACGTGGTTAAAGACAACTCGGCGTGACCGAACCACGGCTATGGGCACGACTTACAGGTTTCCCGCTCTACACTGTCTCTGTATGTGACCTAACCTCTTACACCGGAAACATCTAACACGTGAGAGGTCACTGGGCGCCGAACTCCTAGTACTAGCGTTCCTAGAAATATTCCCCGGAAGAGTATCAGACGTGACAGCTCCCATGGAGAAAGCCATATGGGCGGGCTCGGGAGTCGAACCCAAACGAGCGCGATACGTCGTCGTGGGCGCATGCGCCGACAGATATTCACTCTCATGAGGCAAGAGAAAAGAGATCCTGCACTGTGCGAGGCCTGTTGGTAAACACAAAGTGCCGCCGGGTAATGGGGGAGACATTCTCAAGGATAATATCAACAATCTGGTTCTCCGCGAGACCACTATTAAGCACTTGAGTCGCTTCGGTTATAGACAACACGAAGTCCCACAGAGATTCATGGGGGTATTGGAATCGATGGATAACCTCCCTACATAAACAAAATGCTTTATTAATTTCAACTAAAAATGTAAACAGCGCGGAGTGATCCTGGCCATCACATACAGGGATACGGCTTAAAATATCCAAAAGAACCTTGTTCTGACATTTAGTAAATGTTGGGGGCGGGCGCGGGGTGACATACAAAGGTGGAATGGGGACTTCACTCTCATCCGCGTCCATACCCAAGTCAGTCTTTGCCGCCCCAGTCCTACTAATCTCCCTACATAGTATAAGCCTGAGCTCACCCAGATTCGCACTGGGGGGAATTCAATGTTTCTGGACACCAGCTCGGCCACCAACTGGTCTCGGCTCAGGCGATACACTCCTGTCTTAGAGGAGATGGAGGTAGACTTGTCAGCTTGTAGAGCGGTCTCCATGGTCACAGAGAGCATGAAAAAGTAAACATATGGAATTAACACAGAGACCAAATATACCAAATATACCAAATATTACCAATGTGTGGTTTCTACTCTCAGTCCTAGAACTCCTAAGCATGCGCCAACTCCCCTCAAAGAAAGCAGAGTGGCGCAGCCTCTCTCTTCTGACCTACCCCCAAAATTATCCCACACAAATAACACACAAAGGTAAGCACAAGAGTTATAAATTTATTTCCAGAAAAACATGGTACAGCTCAATGAGGGAGAGGCGCTTAAGAGTAATAGCGTTAACCATAAGCCAGAATTCTTCGTGTCTAGCAGTTTGCTGTCTACCACTTTGTCTTCTCGTGTCGACCACTTTGTTGTCTATCACTTTGCCTGCTCCCAGGGATAGGTAGCAGATTTTTGTAGGTGCGGCAATGCATTTTCGAGTTCATAATGCCAAGAGTAAGTAAGTATATTCTTGATTATTGTGAATTATTAGAGACGGGACCTCGAATCCTTAAGGATATTCAAGACTCAAATCCTTTAAAATTTTTTTTTTTTTTTTCAATTTTCCAAGTAAAATTTGCTTTAGGGCTATACTGCTTATTGGTGGTTCAAAAACAATTATAAATATAGAATGAAGTTAAAAACCAGACCCGTGACCAGTAATTTAACACTTTACTAATGCATGATTGTTATAAAGAGTGGATTATAAGAAAAAATGTTAACATTTAGTTACTAATTGTATTTTCTATCACTCTACTATATTTATATCTCCTCTTATGTCCATAATTTTTTCCAATATTCGGATTTGGGATACGACCATTCCGTTTGCAAGTGGTTTCTTTGCCCCCATCTTGCCGTTTTGGTTGAATTTAATGATTGGCTTACAATGTTAAAAAAGTTTACATATATATTTATCTAGTCTATCATTATTTATTGAGTCAATCTTTTATAGGAGCATGAGTTTTGAAGTGGATTGTAATAGGGTTTTGTTCTCGGTTTCTATTCCCGTCTTTATTAAGAACTTTGTCTGAGTCGAGTTTAATTATTATGATCACTGAGACTAAAGTTTATATAATTTATCCACATTCTATCTTATGATGTGTGTTTGTAATAGCATGATCAATAACCCGCTTCGGTGGCCACATGGTCTAAGGTATCACTCTCGCAGCAGACTAGAATGCCGATGATGGGGTGGTTGAGGTTCACATCTAGTTTGGGTGTACTAAGGATGTTTTTTACAAAATAGTTTTCCTCTCATCTTCCAAGCAAATGTGGGTATACTTTCTCTAAACATAATCTTCTTCATCCCTAAAACCATTAGCGTAATTAGTACATAAGCATACATCCCAAACAGCTATTAAGATATGGTGCTAATAAAAACATGACCAATTGTACTCTCAGATCTACTATAGACTCTTTTAAGTCTATTGCAAAAAAAAACAAAAAACATGGTTTTCTATCAGATTTAAATTCTTTACAGATGTACTATTTACTATCACACACCTTAGCTCAGTCGGTAGCGTGTCTGTTTCTTCAACACTTTACCCATTGTGTATCTGGAGAGTCCGTATTCACAAGAGGCCAGGTGTGTTGTTGATTTACCAGGACTGTGAGTGAACATTTCCCTCACTGCCGCAACATTTTCCTGGATCCGCACTGTCGACGGTCATCCACTCCCTCTTGCATTCGCAACCGACCCAGTTGACATTAATTTTATGTGGCAATCACCACCATCGCTGCACAAGGACGACAGATTTACACACTTCAAAACGGGAAGCTCTTTGGGTACAATCCTCCAAAGATAGGAAAGGATAGGAAGCTAGCTTTCACAACATCAAGTTGCCAGAAACTTTTCTATTAGTTAGTTTTAACATTGGTGACAAGGGGTAGGTCATATATAAGCTGCTTGTGTGTATGAATCCACAGTTCGATTCATCACGCAACTCGTTAAAACAGTGCTGGTAATATATTAATAAGTAGTAACATAAATCTACACAGCACATAGTACTCAGAACGCGAAATGTGTAATATCACACAAAAACAATCCATAATTTAACAAAAATTGTGTTATTCTATATCATATCTTCAGTACCGAAGATGTAATCATTTAAATAAATCATGTACAACATCAAAAGTCTTGCTCATTTCATAATTATAAGTATCACATAACCGCGTGATAACTGCATAGTAAGGCCAGTTAGAAGGCCAGCAGCTACTGTCTCACTGGTTAGCCAGTAGCTCACACGTGTAAACCAAAAATAGCAATCATGTAGAAAAGTTCTGGTACTATATTTGGGCTTTTTCCCTTAGGTTTAGATAATTTGGTGTTGCAAGAACAAAAACCATTTGATGAACATCTTGTGAACATTCTTCAAGGCTATCTAGAAAGATTGCCTCGTCCAATTTGTATTGTGGCTCACAACGGAAACAGATTTGATTTCCCAATCCTACAATCAGAATTGCAATTTGTTAAAAAGGTAAACCATTGTTTGAACATAAATATTTGTTGTGCATTAACCATTTATACTAAGCTCTTAGTATTTTAGGTTACTTGGATGAAAGTAGGCCTTTATCATGCAACATGTCTTATAAATGATTATAGATTATTACGATTCAGTTCACTTAAATACAATTTCCTACAAAATATTTTTCAAACCGTCTACACCCAATTTGTTTAGTTCATAGTCAACTTGAGAGCCACTAACACAACTATAATCCAAAACAACAGGATGATGAGGTACATACAAACACTAAAATAAAAGGAACCTTAAAGAGCCATGTCACTGTAATAAGATCCACTCAACAGTTATAACTAAGTGATACGTTAGCATAAGTTACACATTTTATAGAACAGAATTTACAAAATTATGTTTATTTCTATGAATTAGGTTGTAAACACAGTTGACACATTCTTACATACTAAATTGATAATTCTAATTACTAAACTAAGTCTGGTCTTTGAATTACAAGAAAGAACTTCACATCAGGTATATATACGGTACCCTACCCTATCTCTTGTAGAAGTGGTAGCATCTGGACAAAGGTTCTTTATTGCAAACAATAGCTGAAAGTAATTTTAATATCAACCTATTCTTAAATAATTATTATTTGCTTAGTAATACTATATTATCAATAAAAAATTGTTACCAAATGATTCAAATAATACTTCCCAAAAAATTATTGCATAATTGGCATTTTCGTAATTCATTGAAAAAAAATATATTAATAAAACTATTATGTTTTTGTTTGGGGTTGTGGCTACAAGAGATATAAAACATGAAATAATAATTTAAAAAGTATTATATTCACACTTGTATCTGTATAACTGGCTATCAAAATAAATAAATGCATTTTATAACTTAAAGAGTCATTCAAAATACTAGTTTAAAAATAAAACATATTTTGTAAACAGCTCATGAACACAACCAAAGATGATTTGTGTGATATCATCAACCAACCTTGTTTCGGCTGGTTCAACAACTTAAAGTTGTGAAGAGAACAAAGAATTATAGAAGCTCTAGTTTGAAAATAATTTTAAGTGAACTACAGAAAAGAAGCATAAAACTAATTTACAAAGCAACAGGCTTCTATTTTTATAACATATTCTTTCTTATATAACAAAATTAATATATTTCCTGACTAAAAGTAATCACAATGATTTTCCAACAACTTATTTTCCAGGGTATCCCAGATGATGTGCTATGCATAGATTCACTTGTAGCATTCAAGGAACTGTTGTGTGCAAAGAAGAGTGATGGGAAGAAAGAGAATCCAACACCCAACTTGCCCATGCCCATGTTCATTCTGAATGCCACCTCTTGTTTTGTTCACTTTAACAACGTCAATAACAGCTTATTTCCTTCAAAATTATTCTGCATTTTTACTCCTTTAAATCTCAATGGCTCCTTAATAGGGCGACCATACGTCCCGTTTTGGGGACACAAAAATTCTTCCATTTTTTTTTTTAGAAAATTGCCTTTTGTCCCGATTTTTAATCACAGCATGTATAAACACACTTTTCTCTCAAATGCTAACCATAACACTCCAATGGTGAAAATCGAACAATGAATTATTTTAAATCTCAAAATTATATTTAGAACGTCCTGCTATCTATCGACAGAAGCAATAACTGGCCCTTTAAAAGGCGCCAAACTTCAACAGTTAGCAATGTAAATGTTAAGTAGTGAAGTAGTGTTTACAGTTAATCACTTTTGTTGTTATTGGTTTTAATAGTAATTACAATTCCAAAAGGACAGTTTAATTCTTATAAGAGCTACAAAGGAAATATTCTTGCTTCAGGGCTGCAAACAATATTTTTGCTGCCGAATGTAAAATATATAACTGCATTGTATCTGTATTTCTTGGTGGTGGTGCAGATTTAAAACATCACATTAAATCTGATAAGCATAAAAGGAATCTTCAATCATCAATTTCATCTCTCAAAGTTACCTCATTTTTTAGTACACCTGAAAAACAAAAAGTGATGGCAGCTAAAAGTGTATTGTCGTTTTATGTCGTCAAACATCGTCACAGCTATCGTTCAAATTACTAATGTACAGCTTCACAAGAAAATCTATCCAGAGTTAAAGATTGCTCAAAAAGTATCATGTGAATAATTGTTTTAAATCAGCAGTTACGCACGCTTACCAGATCATGTTTTATAATATAAATTGTTTTGAGAGTTAGCATAACATAGAATATTGATACAAACAGTAACTCGGAGGGGGGGGGGGGTGAACACCCCTGA
>CABFOV010000210.1:89455-106078 GCA_902141375.1 Timema poppense
GGGGGGGGGGGGTGAACACCCCTGATGGTAGATGACAGTGTGCTTTAGACCTTTTCAAAAATGTAAAGGGGTAGAGAAATACACCAGTTGTTAAGGATACTTCAAAGTGATTTATATACTCAGATATTGATCTACAGTAACTTGTGAGCATAATATCCTACAGCTTAAGTCCCTATTCAGTTCAGAGGAAGAAGCCCCAAACCATATTGAGCTATATAACCATCCGAGTTATATCAAAATCGTGCAATGCCGGGCGCCCGTGTGTTTGATACCAGTTATAATTAGAATACCATAGATAGGTCAGAGTGTGGAAATGGTGAGTAGGGACATTGATAGAACGAGGGCCTTTCACTATACTCCTTCAACCTATTCTAAAACCTACATCACATTTATATTAGTGTAGCAATTAATCTCTTTCAATAAACAAGATCAAAATAACCCCCACAATTATTTGCCACTGCCTACCCATCCTGCTAATCAATGCTGATAAGTAGACCCACAGATTGGGCGGAGTAACAACAAAGTTTTCATTTTGTATTTTTATAATAGTAAGTTTTATTGTCATTACGATTTAGAATTACCACCCGGCCCTCCCCCCAATTGAATTCTCCCTACACCCATTTTAGCTACTCTACAGAATAAATAATTATATTAATACATCTAAATGGAATTGGATTAATAACTTATATAAACCCACCATTTGTTGACATACGTGGCACTGGTAGTGACAGAATCCTAAACACCTGAATAAAGGCGATTGCTGAAACATGTTGCTAATAATAGCTTATTGATGTTCCAAACATGTTTAAACTTTATTTAAATACCTTAATCTTGATATGAAGAAACAAGTAAAAAGAATCACATTATGAAATAAGAGTTTTTGTAATGTATAATATTCAAGTCGATATAAAATCACTAATAAAACATAATAATAGACATTTTCCTTAGTAGGAATGTAGTACAGATAAAACAAAACAAGTTGGTTCAAATAGGAAGAAGAAATAATATAGTAGATAAATTATTATCTATTATTTATCCCGATTCCTTCTCAAATATGATTAAAGCCAGGAACTATTTCAAGAAACAAATCACTTTCAATATTGTTTGGCTATATCTATAAAGTAAATTAAAATCAGAATACATTAACCTTCATAGTCCTTCCATTAGTCATTATGGCGTGCTTCGAAATATCATCTTTGTACGTTGTATTTTTGACAAACTAATAACTAGTTTATCTCAAGTTTTGTTATTGCAAATTTGTAAAATTTTGTCTATTATGGGCCAAACGATAAATATTAAAATTACATCTTTCATTTTACATCAACAGGGCCTTGCTACTTTGTATTATATTACATAGGACAACTTTGTGCAATGATATTATCACTGCTATTTACACTAAAATATAATAATATAGGTCTATTATAAATTATAGGCTAACACATTTTCTAGTGTTTATTTTGTATTGGACAAAGATTATACACTTTTAACATTATAAGTATTTAAAACAACACATGTCTGCCTTCCAACTTTCAATTTTATATAAGTTGAATTTACATCTAGAATTCGGTTAATTTGGTAACTGCTTCAAATAAGCCGGCCTAATCCTATATTAATGGTTGATTTAAATAATATTGACACATGGTCACCCTTAGTCAACATCATGATCAAGAAAGACCACGGCATGTGTTTTCTAGTAGATCCTGAAGGGACAATTTCACACCACCACAATATCCTTTTTTGTCAATTGTACAACATGAACATAATGTTGTGAAGGAACACTGGAATTGGAGAAGAAAACAGAGGTACAAATAGAGCCAGTATAAATTTAAATTATTTTATTTAATATATTGTTTAAATAGAAAATGTAGGTATAGTTCCAAACCCTTGGTAAGTTTTTGTGCATTTAACAGAGCAGAGAACTAGTAACTAGCGTCCATTGAATGCAACGAAAGAAGTGACAATATTCATAAACAAATTGATTTATTACTATAGTCGAGCATTATAAGATTTAGAAAAAACAATAAAGCTCTAAGAAATCCAAACTAATATCAAGGTTATACATTAATACCCAAAAGAGACTCTAGTAGAATCAAATAATCTGTGCCAGCAATGCACTTTAAATTTGAAGATCATCTCCTATCTTGCAGAAAGGCCATTTACAGCTGGCACACCCTGATCATAGTGTATATTCTTCAAGGTACCTGAACGGCATGGCCCCAATTAGGAATACCCGAACTATGCTTAATACAAAATAGTTAAAACAGTCCATACTTTGACATACTAAGGCTGAGAAGTGATGATAATACTGAGCAGACAGATCCTCCTAAACTTAGTTCCTGCGCAGAAAGTGCAAAACAATATATATTATACCCCAGCTGTTAATAACTTTATATGGATAATACCCACTGTCCCAAGCCAGTGGTCAAATTCACCTGCACAAAAAATGTTAGAACCATTCAGAAATAAAACGAAATAAGCTAACTCGTCCCCAACGACCACAGGAAATGAGAATAAGCATTAGAACAATTACGGTACTTATAAATTTAGCTTCTAGAAAATATTGTTGATATAGCAATTTGACATTTATTCATTATGATCTTGGTACATTTTAATGCATATGTTGGTAGTTCTGTTGATAGTATATGTTCTTGCCTGATATGTATTTAGATTTTTAGTTCATATTAATTTTTCAGTTAATAAAGTATTTTCAATCCGGTAAGGTTTGATGTTCGTAGAATAAACATTCCATAAACCTGCGGTGGCACGTATTCAGATTATAAGCCCAGAGTCCTTTAAAATGAATGAACATTTATTATTGTCTGTGTGCATAGAGAATCAACATTAATGTCGACCTCTAGAAGATTTATCCTAAAATAAACCTTTTAGCCGCCATGGCAGATGAAGAAAAGTATCGAAAGTAATTACCCAACGAAATTAATTTTCATTGAAGCTGATAGTTCTGAAATAATGAATAAGAAGACAAAATAACAGGCAGAGTGGAAGAAAAAAGATTGAAAAGTCAAGCCTCAATTAGTCCATAAACCTTCAGATAACGTTCTTGAATGTGCCGAGGATAATGTGTCTGCATTTGAGATATGGCTTTCTCTCATGAATACTTACACAAGAAAAGGCATAGCTAACCAGTTACTTTAACGTAAAAGTCTTTTATTGATAAAGTTCGAACCATCAAGTGAAACTCTGGAGGTACATTTTAATCGATTTGTTAAATTGATTCATGAATTACAGTCAACGGGTGCTGCAGTAGAGGAATTAGATATTGTTTGCCATCTTTTAATTACCATACCGAGCAAATTCAATGTAGTTGTTACTGCTCTGGAGACTCTAGCCTTAAAATTGACATTGAGCTTTGTATTGAATAGGTTATTAGATGAGGAACAGAAACGATTTTCGGAGGGTATAACAGCAGAAGTCATAACCTACATTCCTTTATGGCCCAAGCAAATCGAAAAGTTACACAGAGCCATAAGAAACAGTCTCAATATTTTTATCAACAAACTAGGCCTAATCAAAACACTCAGCGAAGTCAACTTCAGTGCAAATTTTGTAAATAATTTAGACATGTGATCTCGGAATGCCGTAAACTTAAGAAGAAACAGAGTGAAAATGAAAAGAAAGCCCACGTCACAAAAGTTGAATCAAGAGTTCAGTAAGGCAGCCAACATGTCCTTAGAAGTGGATTCTGTTTTGTTTTTATCCTGGTATCTAAACTCAGGATATTCTGAACACATGATCTGTGCTACTTATTGTCATCTTTTGACTAATATTCATACTCTCCCAAGTCCTGCGAATATCGAGCTCGCAGGCAGCAAGCAGGTGAAAATTTAAAAGCGACTGAAGTTGGTGATCTCTATACATCTTTCAAATGGATGGAAAAATCAATGTGATCAAGCTGGGAAGTATTCTTATCATCCCTGGTCTACAACACAACCTCTTATCAGTCAGACAACTGGATGCAAATGGATGCAAGGTAATTTATGAATAAGGTTTAGCAAAAATTTTCAAGCATAATAAACGTGTAGCAGTTGCATCCGAGTCTGCCAAAATGTAATTAGTGACATTTTCTGTTAAAAATACCTGTGCCAATGTTGCTGAGGTAGATTGTACAAATCTATGGCAAAAACGACTGAGGTCACTGTCAGTGTCGACTGCCTATTACAGGAAGAGAACTCACTGTTCTTTTACAGTATCAATAATGCATTTTATTTATTTATCTGAAATAAAATAAGCGTAGTTTACTTGCGACAGTATATAGAAAGCTCGGATTTAAACAGGAAAACTCTAATATTTCGGGTAATTCACGTATAATTTAAATATTATAACCGAACAGGTAGTAAGACGCTGTGATAGATATTTGATTTTAAAAGGGTCAGTTGAGCGTTGCATCATGAACATGTCTACTGTCATTGGTTGTGCTCGTTGGAGTGTTAGTTAACGGTATTCCACAAGCAGAGGCCTGGTGCGACTCTGTGTGTGTGTGTCTTTTCATTTCCCGACGGTATTGTAGTCAATTTGGTCGGCGGTTAACGGACTCGGGAGGTCATGTAAGGAGCTCACTACCCTTGAATAGCTCGGGTAATTACAGGGAGCTTGGGGGGCTGGTGTGAAGTAGTACCAGAGACAGAAACTGTATCACTGGCTGTTCTTAGCTCATTAACGACCGGTAGGCGAATTTCAGGACGAATGCCTTATTACCAACAGTGAATGACCGGCAGCCTACAGGTTAGTGACTCTATAAGGAGCACAGATGTTTAAATTTAACGTCACCTATCGACCTTCACGGTTCGGGGGAATTTCCTGGTCAGCTTTAAGAGAGAGGGGAGGTTGTCTCTGGGGGTGGAGAGAGAATTCTGGCCTTCTTGACAGGCAGTCCGTGGAGGGAAGTGAAAGGGAGGGCTTAGCCATCAGATGTCACGGCTGAGCTCAGTCGATGCGCTGCTGTAAATGAAAGAGGTTCACAACCCGTGTCACTGTGACCCACGGATGCACGTATGCTGACCCGACAACCATACCGCGATGTTCTAATAAACTACAACGCCCTAAAACTCCAACACCTCTATCCTACCAATTAATTAATTAATTAATTAACAATCATTAATAATTAATCATCAAGAACCAATATTTCAGGGTTGGGGGGTTGTAGTGGGGAGGTCAGGAGGGGGCAAGAGGAGGGGGAAAGTAGGTCAGGGGTGTGGGAAGGAGGCTATTTATAGCAGCCAATCAGAGAACGAGGAGGCGTGGTCACGTGACCAATTTCAACCAATCACAGAAGTGTACCCATACGCCGCTCCAGGTAGTAGCTGAGGGGAGGGGGGTTGTAGGAGAGGACGTAATCAGCACTTGGGAAAAGGGACCCACAGGTTGAGTCACCTTGCCAAGCGTCTACAGGGAGAAATTGATCCTCCTTACTTACACAGCATGTGGAGGGTTGGGACTCACAGGTTGAGTCACCTCGCCAAGCGTCTACAGGGAGAAAGTGATCCTCATTACTTACACACCATGTGAAGGGTTGGGACTCACAGGTTGAGTCACCTCATCAAGCGTCTACAGGGAGAAAGTGATCCTCCTTACTTACACACCATGTGGAGTGTTGGGACTCACAGGTTGAGTCACCTCATTAAGCGTCTACAGGGAGAAAGTGATCCACCTGACACGAGGTGTGAGGGCTCCATACCCCGTGTCAGGTGGATCAATGTTAACCTTATGGGAGAAAGTGGCCTGGAACTCTCAATTCATCCACTACTCATGTGTCACTAAGACTCGTACAAAATCTCTTATCATAAAGACACATGCAAAATCTAGTATCATAAAAACACGTACACAACCCCGTGTCACTAAGACTCAAACAAAACCACGTGTCAATAAGGCTTTCAAAAACCTATGTCAACAAGACTAGCACAAAACCTCGTCTCAATAAGACTCACACATTACCCCGTGTCAATAAGACTAACACATAACCCCTTGTCAATAAGGCTCACAAAACTACATGTTAAACCCCGTATCACTAAGGCTCACACAAAACCCCGTGTCAACAAGACTCACACAAAGCCTCGTGTCAATAAGGCTCACAAAACTACATGTTAAACCCCGTAGATAAACCCGTTTCACTAAGGCTCACACAAAACCCGGTGTTAACAAGACTCGCCTCGCACAAGACTCCGTGTCAATAAAGCTCACATATTACATGTTAATAAGACCTGTACAAAACCCCATGCTACTAAGGCTCACACAAAACCTCGTGTCAACAAGATTCGCACAAAAACCCCGTGTCAACAAGACTCGCGCAAAACCCCGTGTCAATAACACTCACCATAACCCCGTGTCAATAAGGCTCATAAAACTACACGTTAATAAGACCTGTAAAAAACCCCGTGTCACTAAGACTCACAAAATCCACTGCTCACAAAACTAAGTATCGAATAAGACAAACACATATAACCCCCGTGTCCCTAAGGCTCACAAAACTAAATGTTAATAAGACCTGTACAAAACCCCGTGCTACTAAGGCTCACACAAAACCCCGTGTCAACAAGATTTGCATAAAAAAAAACGTGTCAATAAGACTCACAAAACTACACGTTAATAAGACCTGTAAAAAACCCCGTGTCACTAAGACTCACAAAATCCACTGCTCACAAAACTAAGTATCGAATAAGACAAACACATATAACCCCCGTGTCACTAAGGCTCCCACAAAACCACAATTCCTCGTGTCAATAAAACTCGCACAAATTCCCGGGTAACTAAGATTCACACAAATTCCAGTGTTATCAACACTCACACAAACCTCGTGTCACTAGGACTCTCACAAAATTGCATGTCAATAAGACTCTTAAAAATCAATTTAAATGTTTGCAAACAAAATAAATTAGAAAATGTTGTAAAATATTAGCTACACATAAATACGCAGGCATTTTTTTCTATACCTTTAGAATACTAGCGATAATAACGTCAAAAAACTGTGTTTAATAGGGATGGGTTGTGAAATCACAACTTGCTTCTTTGTCACTGCTCCTCTGAAGTCACATTCACAACCTGTTCCTAAAAGACGAAAGGAGCTGTTCCTTTTTGTCACTGGTCCACGGATCAAACACACGGTGTAACAGGTCCGGAGTAAACTTGTTCCTCGTCTCTCTATCACAGGCAGTGCTGGAACAGGTCCAAAGTAACCTTGCTCCTCGTCTCTGTCACAAACAGCGCTGTAACAGGTCCGGGGAAACCTTGTTCCTTTATACTCCGGAGATTTTTGGAGCAGTCGTACAGTAAAAAGAAAGTGGATGCTTTGTGTTCTTGTCAGGTCGCTGAGATCAGGTCCGGCACAACCTTACTTATTTATTATATAGGCCTAGCTTAGAGTTGGTTTGGGGAATTACAAATGAGTTTTGAAGGGAAGAGCTTTCTTAGTACAAAACATTATTTCCACAATATAAGCACGGTATATGATATATTCTCACAATAAATTGCTACGTTGATGATTGGCATTGAAGGGACCTGCTTGGTGGTAGAATTAAGGTCAGCAATCTACTGACTGACTGATTTTATCTAGTCCACAAAATATTTAGCAAACAAACAATTTGTTCAAAAAAATGGACTTAATTGCTAATTACCAATTGGGAAATGTAAAATTGAATTTTGTTTTTGCTCTACATTTTTCAAATTAGCCAAACATCTTTTTAAAACCCATAACGCCCACGATATCAAAAAGGTTGCCAGCCTCTGGTCTCTGGCTTCATTTTCGCACTAGAATGGACTGCCGATGACAGGGAGATTGAGGTTCGTTTCCGGTTGGGTGCATTGAGGGTGATTTTCCCTAGACGTTTTTAACTCTCATTCCTGCGTATAACCCGAATGGGTAGTAAGACGCGGCGCTAATAATAATAATAATAATAACTCTCATTCCAAATAAATGTGGGTGCACTTCCTCTAGAATCAACCATCTTCATCCCTAACATATTGGCATAATTGGCATAAAGGCGTACAACCCGAACGGGCAGTAGACGCAGTGCTAAAAAAAACTAAGCTGGGAGTAGGTACGAATATAGTAACTGTGACATAAAAGAAACAGGTCCAGTGCTGGAGTAGTAACAGATTGCTCCTTCTCCACTAAAGGATCAGTTTTCTCTATCCCTAGTGTTTAAACATTAACATACTCTGTGTCAGCAAATTCACCCCGTGGCAGCAGCCTTTATACCTACCAATTAAGCTGGTGCCACATATCGTGGCAGCAGCCATGATATAGCGGCTGCTCTTAATTCATTTCACGCTGGTTATCAAACTTCCAATATTCAAGCTAATAGCCATCTTTAACTATATTGTAGTCTCGTCGCAGAATGCAACCAGCTTTGATGGTAGCTACATATTTAAATATACTAAAGATTGTATTCGTATTTGTACAATATTACCTTTAAAAAACAAAACTTTTATTCAGGAGAGACCTGTTTTCGCACAAGAACATTGAAAGAAACCGTTAAATCGGTCCCCATACAATCAAGCAGGCGACAAACTTAAGCGTCACCCGCCACGCTTTTCTCCTGTACAATAACATTTTAATCTTATATTTGTAGCACTTTATGGCTAGCAAATTTTTTGTAAGATTATAATTAGAATTATTTAATTAAAATTTAAAGTAAAATGAGGCTTTACTATCATATTTGATCATTAGCACCACTTGTTAAAAAACATTTGGGGTACTCTATAATAAGGGTGTGGGTGTGGCATAATATTTGCAAATTTTCCTACGTCGTATTTAAAAAATGGTCAAAATATGGTGCAATTTGTTATTCTCAATGTATGTTTAGTAAAATAAAATAAAAATAGAAGCAATAAAATAAAACAAACATGCACAACACAAAAATAATACAATACAAGTACTGACTGCCACTAATCAAACTATAATGGAAACATGTCGACAAATGCCAGGTTGTCTGTTCACGAGTGGCGAGTGCTATCAACACAATCACGCTTGCTTACATATCAGATGGCAGCGCCTGCCATTTGCTACGCTAGAAAACACTATTCACAGCGCAGCCCTATATCCGAGATGGAACTAGCGCCGTAATATTAAGGTTTTAAAAAGGCTGAAATATTTGTGGTACTAAGCACCCCACTAAGCACCCCCCACATTCGGCGCCTATGTATTTGATTGTCGTGTAAAGACTCTGATTGTCTGGCAGTGTATACAATAAGATACATACCCATTGTTATTTTATTTTTGGGAAAAACAATAATGTGTTTAAAATACTCTTCCTAAACCAACAAACAAGGAAAATATGTTTTATCAAAATTTTTGTGGTTGTGCTGAGTTAAGGGTTACCCTGAGGACGTTCATTTTCTACTATACGACTTAATGCAAATCTGAAATACACCTTTACAATACTTTTACTTGCATGCAAGTTGAAATGCTCACGGAAAAATCAACTCTATACTGATTATGTTCATTCCAAACAATTGACTGTACACGATAAGATAATCGGTCAATTAAACCATACACCCACTTCTCATCTTGCATTACAACTTACAACTGTACAAGTAACACGATGGATAAGTAGGAGTGTATGTGCCAGTGATCTCTATATTATACTGGATGGGCATAAACATACGCATTGCCAAGGACCAAAGTGTGACGCTCAAGTTTATCGTCTGCTTCGTTGTGGCGGGATAAATTTAACTGTTTCTTTCAATGCTCTTATGCGAAAACATGTCTATGATGAATAAAAGTGTTAGTGTTTGAAAATAAGGAAGTATTATACCACACTTGCCTGAAGAAACATTTACATTAAAGGACATATAATTCAGTTTTACAGGTAATACTGTACAAATACGAATACAATCTCTAATATATTTAAATATGTAGTTAACATCCATGTTGTTTACAGTCTGCCAAGACTATACTAATATTTAAAGTTGTCTATTAGCTTGTATATTGGTTTCAGAAACCATATTATATTGAAAGTTCGAAAAATATAATGAATAAGGTATCTTAAAACGTGATTACATTTGTTTGTATGACAAACTTTGTGTAATTGCCATACGTTCAAACGATCGCTTAGGTATTAAGCTTGTAGAAAATATTATTTTACATTTTTTTTATAAAAGTTGGCTCATATCTTGCTTGTATATTGCTTTTAAAAACAATATTATGTTGAAAGTTCGATAGCTATAATGAAACAAGTTAGCTAAAAACTGTATTACATTTGTTTGAATGACATACTTTGTGTAGAAGTCATACTTTAAAAAGATAATTTAGGTTATAGGCTCGTAGGAAGTAGGTTATCTCCTAAACCTTGATTTTAGTTGTATGGGCGTAAGAGAGAAAGAGATACCTGAAAGTTTCCTTATCTCTTACACAATGGTCCCCAGACGACAGCTCGAAAATTTCAGCCACAGATGTCCTTCCAGCTATATTATAGAGATCAATGGTCTGTGCTAGCCTTAAAACCATTAAATGAAAACACAGTGGTTCAAACTTATCTTCAATATTTGACTTTGGTGCGTGCTAATTTGCAGAGATATAAGCGCTTTTTGGCTTCAATGTCTGATCACACAAACTAAAGAGGAGCTAGACCTATATATCTTAACCTTGAGTAAGACATTGCTAGTCATAGATAATAAGCACGCAACTTTCTCGGTATTTTATCCTCGCGCAATTCTTCTTTATCTTTGTTTGCTAAGAATAATGTCCGACTAATGTAATCATTGAATGTGGATATTTGTTTGATCCATTTCTGAGTTTCGAAATACTATTTATGTTTACATAATTATATAGAGACATCTGTTGATTTTGACGATGGCTTTTGGTCAAAGGTTAGAATTTAACTAAGATATAATCATTATTTTAAATTAAACATACAAATATCATAGCTCAAATATACTTTGACGTATATAGGGTTTGAACTCTGGTCTCTGATCACTACATTAATTTTAATTTTTGGTCTTAATATGCAAACAAGTTATTTTTGAAAAAAATATTTTTTACGAAGATGGCGGGACCGAAAAACGTTAACTACATTTGTCACATAAAAGAGAAATGCTTTAAAATACAATTTATTTAGACCTAAATCTAAATTTTGAAAAAAAAACAAAAAAACTATTCACACATTTCATTGGATATCGTTTGGTTATACCCGTTGACATACCCTTAAACGCACCAAACTCCGAAATAGTAAACTTCCACCTAAGCAAATCAATATATTCATCCCAACTTTAATTAACATTTAATTTTCTTAGACACTGAAGGTAAAGTATTGTTAGGTTGGTTTGAAATTCATATCGCAAACAATTTTATAGTCTTAAACATTATCATAGGTACTAGTTGTTAAAATAATCTTATTATAAATTACAAAATAATCCAACCTTACCTAACCTAACCTAACCTAACCTTCCATATCTGAAAAAATATTAAATTATGTTAATAACAGCTGGTATGGACATATACATTTATTTAGTCAAGTGTTTTTATGAAATTTATCACTAGACATTGTTGAAATACGTAACAAACTCACAAATTAATTACTTTATAGTGTCAGACTTCTGTGCTGACTGCTGGGGTTCAATCCTCGGTCCCGGCATTTATTTATCTGATTACCAAACCCTTCCTTCACCTCTGACAAGACATCTTGTGAATGTGGGGAATGCCAGGCCTCCACCGTGGTTCGGATTCCACGTTAAACTGTAGGTCCTCCATTTCATCTCACAATCACCCTACCATTACACATTAGCGTAAGTGCGTATAACCCGAACGGGTAGTAAGACGCGGTGCTAATACTAATAATAATAATAATAATAATAATAATAACAACTTTATAATTTCATGGCCACAGATCCAGAGGGCCCGGGTTTGATCCCCGGCACTTTCAAAACTTATCTAGGAAGCAGTGGTTCTAAAATGGTGTCAAACTCAACCCTGGGAGGATAATTGAGGAGCTACTTGAAAAAGAAGTAACAGTTTTAGTTTAGAAAACAGAGATTAATGGCCGGAGGGCTCGCTGTGCTGACCAAATGACACCATCTTTCTGAAAAAATGTTAGCACTATCATCACTAAAATTGGTAGCTGTTCTATTGGCATAGTTTGCCTGTGAGCTCACACCATGGATTTTTCGTTTGCGTTATTTAAGCAAAATAATTTAATGTATTTCCCCTTCATGTATCATAAATAATTTATAACATTGTTTTGTTGTGTTATTTTCGTGAAAATAATTTTTTCCAAAAAGAAATTGTCTGCCAACTAAACTTGTATTTTTTTAACATGTGCCCATGCCTTATTCCATTTTATTTCTAAGGTACTGTAGGGAACCTGTATTTTAAGTTGCTGACAATAGGGTTATGGATACTAAAGCTTTATATTATATATTATCAAATATCCTCCTAGCACATCCATTCATAACATAAAAACAGTTCAGAGCTTAGATATTTTGATGTACTTTGGGCTCTTGTGCAAATGTTTATGCGTTTTATGATAAATTCTTTGATTTATTATGATTATAAACTAATTAATAATAATAATATTTAGCACCGCGTCTTACTACCCGTTCGGGCTATACACTTTAAGTACTAATTACTCTAATGGATTAGGAATTGGGAAGGTTGAATTAGAGGAAGTGAACCCGCATTTGCGTGGAGGAGAGTGGAAAACCATTTAGGAAAAACCACCCCCAGTTCACCCGACCAAGATTTGAACCTCGATCTCCCCGTCCTCAGCAGTCGGGCTCAACACGACAAGCGCGTTAGCCAACTACGCCACCGAGGCGGGTATAAACTAATTCAAAACCTCTTAGGGCTCCAAACTCTCTTCTCGCGTGGACTTTATTGTGATGCGCTTTTTGTTTTTAATATTTTCAGTAGCAAAACTTATTGAAAATTTCCCTTGATCATGATAATCTATCATGTAGAGAGAGGTCCTGCTTATAATATTTAAATTTACAATATTCTGATTTATATTTTGCATATTGTTACTGCTTTTAACCACTCTTTAGTTATTTGTTATTATTTCTAATTTTTATTATCATTATTAATTTTTTTTTATGTAACTATTCATCATTATATAACATTATTTAACTATTTTTGTTTATCTTATTTTCTCATGCAAATGTATGTATTTGTCCATTACTTGTGTACTTTTCAATGCTGGCCTATTATAGGACTTAAGACTGTTGGCCAGATTTATAATAAAGGAAATTGAAATAATATTAATAATATTTATCATGTATTATTTTTATTTTTAGAATTATTATTAATTATTTATCAAGTATCATCATCATCATCATCATCATCATCATCATCATCATCATCATCAAGCTACTTTCTATTCGGGTTATACACACACTAATGTGTAATGGTTATTATAATGCAAAGAACATAAGTCTACCAATACTAGAAATACTTGAAATATACTTTATTTTATTTTTGATTCTGGACATACTGGAATATACTGGAATTTTGAATAAGATACTGGAAAAATATTCAGCTATTTTACATTGAGTGAAATGTTGGATTAAACATTTTGAGACCCCTGATACTATTTGGACTACTGATACTTCTTCTTTGGTCTATCTATTTGCCACACCATTAGTTGACCTTGTAGATGACCTTGCAGTGGGGATGTTTGCCTCATTTGCTGACCTTTCTATGCTCAGTCTCTACACTAAGCCCTTCTTCCCCCCTCCCCCTTACATACTAGAGAAAGAAACAAATAACTGTTTTGACTACACTAGCAGCCACCCTCCCACTTACTGCCCACCCCCTCCCAACTTTTTTCCAGCAGTAACCATCATGAGTGATGAGTTATTAGTAAAACTATCATTCCTAAGCTTGGCCTGGTGTGAGTATTCTGCAGCTTCCACTTGTTTATCTTGTCACGTTTGTGTTTAAGAAGAAATCGGTAAACCCAGAGGAAAACCCCCATTTAAAAATGATTGGTTGGACAGTACAGTGTTTAAAGATTGGCTGTGGTTAAAAAATATAATTTGATAAAAGTAAAGGCCATTGTTTTTGTGTAAAACTAAATTTGATATAAGTAACATGGGAATATCTTCAATCCGATCTCATGCCAAGGGAAAGAAGCATGTTGACAGATTGAAAGCTGCTGGTGGGAGCAAAAAAATATTGGGCTTGGTCCCTACGGCCAAAAATGCAGTGTCTTCTGTAGCCCTACATGAAGATGTACATTTTAGTGCTAATGGCCATGAAGTAGTTTTGAAACCTGAAACTAGACCTAGTTGTTCTCTTCAGAGCTTCAATGTCAAAGATGAAGTTTCTCGTGCTGAACTATTGTGGGCTATTAATCAAGTAATGACACATTCTTCTGCTAGAAGTTTTTCTGCTTGTAGTGATCTTTTTAAAGTAATGTTTTCTGATATGATATTGCCCGGAAATTTCAAATGCATAAAGATAAACTTGGATATGTAATCGTGTATGGATTAGGTCCTTTTTTCAAAAGTGAGCTTGCGAATATGGTTAAGTAATGCTCATTTTATTGTATTTCATTTGATGAGAGCATAAATACTGTGGTTCATAAGACTCAGATGGATGTTGTTTGCTTCTGGAGTGAAAATGAAATTCATACTAGATATTTAACATCTTGCTTTTTATGTCATGAAACAGTTCAAGATGTATTAAAGAACTTTATATCTGCACTAAAAGACGAGGGCTTGGATATTAAAAAAAATCTTCTAGCTTCCATGAATGGCCCGAATGTAAACCTCAAATTTTTAAGTGATCTCAAAAGTTACATGAAGAAAGGTTCTCCACAAGATCCTGAGTTACTGGAATTTTGAACTTGTTCTTAACACATTGCCCATGGTGCTTACAAAACAGCACATGCTAACTCTAATTGGACTATTACCAGTTTTTGCGCTCACTATATTATTTATTTAAAGATTCTCCAACAAGACGTGCAGACTATCAAAGAATAACAGGATCATCTCTTTCCTGATGAAGTTTTGTTCTATTAGATGGGTAGAAAACTCAAGGGTGTTAGAGAGAGCAATGTCAATGCTGCCATATTGTATCAAAGCAAGAATTTATTGACTACCTTAAACAATTCACTTCAAGTGGTGACCAGCTTGATAAGTTCTTAATGAATATTTTTTCTTGAGTAAATACATCCCAGGAACTACAATATTTCACTAAAAAAAATTCTTGTTCTCTTCCATAGCAATGTAGCCATTGAGCGAAGTTTTTCTGTGAATAAAGAAATGTCTGGTTAAAAACCTACATGAGTACAGCCTTATTGCTCGACGTGTAACTTATGATGCAGTCACCGCAGACAGGGGGGAGGGACCTCTAAATATGACAATTTCAAAAAAGATGATTCGTGCTGTGAGGAATGCACCGGGAATAGGAATAAGTAAATAAATGTTTGAAAAGAAGAAAGATTGAAGTAGACTAAAGAGCCTGTTTCAGAGCGATGTATTTGCTGGTTTGTATGACCAACTTACGTAACCTATACAGCCTCGTAAATACATCGCAGGAACAAGGGACTTAATTTATTATGAAAGGGAAGGATGTAAAAGCTAGACCTGCTTCTTTTTTGTTTTTTACTTACTTTATTTTTTTTATCATTTGTGAAAATATGCTAAAATTGACTATTTTTGACAAAGCCTAAAAATTGAAATATCGCAGGGTTTCAACTTTTTATAAAAGAAGTTCTGACTTTTAAATTCTTTAAGACAAATTTACTATAAAAATATTTATAATCCAAAGCTTAATTAACGAGTAATTTGTTATCTACGTAGAGGTTGTAACGCTAAAATCTCGCCCCTTGTTATTAGGGTTATATCTGGATGGAACACTGAACTCTAGATGGGTGGAGCCAAGAGTTGGTTGGGCCACTCCCATCTGTTACCTCGCTCCGGCTGACATACAAGACATTCCCACCCCACTCATCACTAAACAAAACAAGTCCAAACTAAAGGGTGTTTATTTCATTAATGAATTATGTACTTTTCAATAATCCAGATATTAATTATTGTTTATAGTGTATTTTACAAACCAAAGTTGACATGGAACTGTACTAAGTATAGAAAAACAAATTAAGGATTGATACCCACTTCAGTGGACAAACGGTCTAAGGCGTCACTCTCGTGTTAGATTGGTCTGCTGCTAACGGAAAAATAAAGGTTCAAACTCTAGTCGTGTCTATTGAGGTTGGATTTTCCTAAATTGTTTCCCACTCTCCTTCCACGCAAATGCAGGTAGACTACCTCTAAAATTCTTACTTTCTCATCCTTAATCCATAAAAGTAATTATCATCTATGTGTATAACCTGAACAGGTAGTAAGACACGGTGATAAAAATAGATTAGGGATTTAACTAACCATATATAAGGTGACCTGGCGGTCTAGTGGTTACGGTGTCAGACTTCTATGCTGGCGGCCGGGGTTCAATCCTCGGTCCAGGCAAAGATTTATCTGATTACCAATCTCTTCCTTCACCTCTGACAAGACATCTTGTGAATGTGGGGAATGCCAGGCCTCCACCGTGGTTCGGATTCCACGTTAAACTGTAGGTCCTCCATTTCATCTCACAATCACCCTACCATTACACATTAGCGTAAGTGCGTATAACCCGAACGGGTAGTAAGACGCGGTGCTAATAATAATAATAAT
>CABFOV010000210.1:106792-130578 GCA_902141375.1 Timema poppense
GGGGGGGGGGGGGGGGGGGGGGGTCAAGGGTCTAGTTATTACTAAACAAAAAAAAGAACATCAAAGTTAAAAAAAATCCCAAATGAAATAATGGCCTTTTATAGATAGATACATATTGGTCCCTGTAATTACTGGCCATATTTCAAAATTCTAATACACCAAGTTGTTTTTTTCTAATTGTTTGTGAAATCTTATACGTTGGAACTAATTTTCAGTATTTTCTGATCATCTGGAGTGGTCTTTGTAACTACTTGCAAGTCTACCATTTTTCTACCGCACCAAAAAGTTGTTTTTTCTACACGGTTGGAAATTTAAATCCCCCCCAATCCTAACCCAATTCTTTGACCTTTGTTTTGAAATTTAAAAATTTCAGACTCTTCTTGTTATTTGGTGTTGTCCCTATACCTTTAAGTAAATATTTCACATTTATATCATAAGGAAAATGTTATATTAGCTTTGACATTTTCAGAGATGACACCCATCTTCCCATTTTCCGATCTTTCATTTTGAAATTTAGTTGGTTTTCATAATGTTTGAGGTTTATCTTATAACAGGCTGACAAATTTAAATCTTTAACCACATTGAGAAGTAGTTTTTAATATAGATTTTGGAAATCCTTTCCAAATATTTCATAAACCGTGAATTAGAAAATTTAAATATTTACTAACTATTTGGGTACTTAGCACATTTGTGACAATTCTTTATCATCACAACTAAAAGCTTTGTTTTCTGTTCACACCCCCCTTCCTATTTCCCAGAGTTCCATTTTAAAATTTAAAACTATCCGATTTTATGGTACGGTACAGTTATCTTTCTGCTGAATGTTGTTATATACCACACTGTTACGTAGTTATTTCAATTAGTTTTGAAATTGTGGAATACACCCTTCCCCATTTCGCTGACTCCAACTTTGAAATATAAGTCTTTAGAACTCATTTGATTATCTATAGTTGTACTTCTACATGTTTGCCAAATTTTATTATTCTACCTCACCTAAAGTGATTTGTATATTTATAGCCTCCACACCCTAATTTCTCGGAGAAATATTGTTAGATTTCCCATGTATAAATTTTTTTGGCATGGGGTAAAAAAGAGCAGAAAATAAAAAATGTTAAAAGGTATAGCTTATCAATTTGTTTTTAAAATGAGGTTAAAGAAGGTAAGTAAAATGGGTAAAAGGTGTAACATAGTTTAAAAGGGTAAAAGTACAGCCAGGGCAATAAACCAATAAATGACAAAGGGGAAAAGAGGATTTTATTTTAGGGTAGAAATATTAAAATTTGTAAAAAGTACAAAAGAGACAGAAAGAGTAAAAAGATCTAATCACAAATATAAGAATTTTATAGCCCTTTTATCCCATTTACCCTTTTCCTTCCGTTTAAGTTTTTTGCACTAAATGTGATTTTTGTCCTTTTAGTCCTTTTTAACATGTTTACACTTTTGGAATCTTTTGGCACTTTTACACTTTTTTCTATATTGGCACTTTTACCCCTTTTGTTCTTTTTCCATATTTAACTCTTTTGGCCCTTTCGGTGCATTTTCCTTTTTTCTCTTTTTGCCCTTTTGATCCTTTTTGACTATTTGTAATTTTGCCCTTTTATTTCTTTCACCCCTCTTGTCCCATTTACCCTTTTTTTTTAGCAATTTTTGCCCTTTTTGTCCTTTTTGCTCTTTCTGACCCTTTTCCCCTTATTATGTCTTTAGCTTTTATATTCTATTTTATATTATTTACATTTTACCTTTTTTGCCTTTTTGGCACTTTTACCGTTCATTTTACTTTTACCAATTTTACCCTATCTACCTTTTAAGATTTTTTTTTTCTATTTTTGGAATTTTCTTTTTTCTCTTATAGCCCTTTTAATTCTTTTCTTGTATTTTTGGAGTTTTCTTTTTTCCCTTATAGCCCTTTTAATCCTTTTATTCCTTTTCATACTTTAACCCTTTTTACTTACCCTTTTTGATTAGATTAACTTTTTACAATTTTACACTTATTACACCTTTTTACATAAAATTTCAGTTTTTCAATCATAAAATCAACATCCAAATTGTTAAATATATTGGTGGTCCTGAATAATTGTAGTTTATTCTTGGCCTGAATCAGTTTACAAAAAAGTTCATTCACAAGTGGTACTTGTGACAGGAGTCACGCTAAAGTATTTGGTAACCTGGATAAATTGTGAAACACCATCTTCCACA
Organism: Timema poppense; assembly: GCA_902141375.1. Classification (NCBI taxonomy): domain Eukaryota; kingdom Metazoa; phylum Arthropoda; class Insecta; order Phasmatodea; family Timematidae; genus Timema; species Timema poppense. Next base: position 108,989 of record CABFOV010000210.1, read on the forward strand.
CCAATGGTCTGAAACCAGTCCTGAAAGTGCAAGGGTGTTAGAAAGTGTACTAAAATACACATTTTTTAAGTCCTTATTTCTCCTTCTAATTCCTTAAAACAAAGATTAAAACTTTATAAAACTTACATCAGCTATATCCTTGTCATATTCAAACATACTATCTTCGGTTGTAACATTTCTTTTAATCGTTTGACAGTACCTTGATATGGAATTGATACATTTAGACAAATTTCATTTTTCTTTATTTCTGAAAAGTATTTGTTTTCCTAGCTGTCATCTTAGCATCGAAATACTGATCTTTGTTTAACTGATAGGACTTTTAATTAATTCTCTCAAATGTCTTTAAAGTTTTGCTGTAAGTCTCATCAAAGAAAGTATCATCAAACACTGTTCTCTATAAATGTTGATAGCAGTCTAGAGACTCAATTGAGAATGTTAAAATTCTTTGATGATCCTGGAGCAGTGGAGAAGGAACCTTATTTGTGTCGAGTTGGGAGCAAGCAAAAAAAAAAATATGTGGGTGCAGAGGGTGGGTGGGGTAGACTTGACTTTCCACCCTTCCCCAATAAATGTTTGAAAATTGAATGTCTCTAAAAGCTATTTGGAGTAATCCTACTAACAATTTTTGAATATGGAATTGTTTTTATTAGTATTCTTCTCCAGAATTTTTCTAAAATTTGAATGCTTCTATAGGTTATTTGGAGTGGTCCTCCTTCAGCAAATTTTTTAAAATCAGATGCCTTTAGAAGCCATTTTGAGTAGTTCTCATATTGAATTAAAAAAAAAATCGGGTTCCCTTAAAATCCATTTAAAGTTGTCCTCCCCTGGAAATATTTGAAATTTGGATGCCCCTTGAAACAATTTAGAGTGATCTTGACCTTACTTTTTTTCGACAACTAGATGCATTTGGAAGATTTTAAAGTGGCTTTCTCCAGCAGTTTTAAAAAAAAATATTCTATATATTTAGATGCTATTTGGAATTATACTCACCTTGAAATTTTTTTAAAATTTGATACTTTTGGAAGCTATTTGGAATTATACTCACCTTGACATTTTTTTAAATTGGATACTTTTGGAAGCTATATGTATTTGTTATTGCCTGATTTTCTAAAAAAAATTATTTGCATCTATAATCTATTTGCACCCATCACAGAAATTTTTTCAAATTAGATACGTCTAGAAACTATTTAGTGTGGTCTTCTACTTGGCATATTAAAAAAAAATTGAAAATCCTTAGAAGCTATTTGTAGTTTGATGCAATTTTTTTCAGCTTCAATTTCGAGAATATCAGAAGGTGTTAAATACATTTAATTTATTCCGGAAGAGGCAATAACTTCCCCTACACTCCACTCCCCACTTTCGCTATTACTAATTTGGAGTGGTCCTTAACTACATTTTCGGAAATTATAATCTTTTAAAAGCTGTTTAAAGTAGTCCTCTCTCAAATTTTTTTTATTTATTTTTTCTAAATTTTGATTCTCTTACAAGCTATTTGAAGTATTTCTCCTCCCGGAAATTTTTAAAATTTTGATGCCTTTAGAGTCTAGAAGCTAATTTAAAAGATCCTCACCCAGAGTTTTTTTTATAATTTTATATTTCCTAAAAGATATTTGAAAGGGTCTTCCCCCCTGAATTGTTTTTAAATCTGGTTGTTTCTAGATGTTAATTAGATTGCCCCTCGCCTGTATTTTTCTCGAAAATGATATGCCTTTAAAATCTATATGAAGTGGTATTCGCTCGACAATATTTTGAAAATTGGATCTGCTTAGAAGCTATTTGAAATGGCCCTCTTCTGGATTTTTTTAAAATAAATGCCTCTAGCAGATGTTTGAAAGGATCTTTTATTGGCCAATTTAAAAAAGAAATTAAAGGCTTTCAAAAACTATTAGTAGTGCTTATTGCAAGAAAATTCTTCAAAATTCCAACAATCTAAAATTTATCTGGAGTGGCTCTTGCCTAGATTTATTTATTTATTTAGATGACCCTAGAAGCTATTTAGAGTGCTCCACGACTGATTTTTTTTCTTATAGTTACACGATTCTAGAAGCTATTTAGAGTGGTCTTCTCCAGTTAATTTTTGAAAATTAAATGCAGCTAGAAATCATTTGGAATTTTATTTAAGGCAATCATTTAGCTTAACATTCAATACTGTTGGGGTGTTTGAAATATATCTAGGAGGGAGTAAATTCTTTCCAGGGGGCTAATTCGTCCCATGGGCAGTGCCCCCCTAACCACTTGGTTCCACCACCACTGACCCTGAGTATTTTCATAAGAATATATTTCCATTTAGGATTTGGAGAAAAAAAAATCATCAGCAGGACTCGAACCAGCGATCTACGGGATACTAGACTTGTACGCTATCCGGGGAGCCACGAGACTTGTTGTTGATTGTCTTAACTTTAGCGTATATCCCTCGCTCGTAATGTTTCTACATTTTTCAAAATTTATTTTTTCGAAAACTTCTGGATATCTGGCCCTATGGGTTTGGGTATTTGTTATTTGGGTCTAGACCTTTCTGTACTATAAGTATTAAAAATTACAAAAATCCGTTGACCGTATATTCCCCTTGTTAGATAAGTTTACTAACACAAAATAAATGAATTGAAAGAATCTTTTTTCTATGAATAAAATATAAATAAATAAAAGCTAAACACCAAATTCATTTGAAAATTATTAAAAACAGATGTATATTTTATTTTATTATCTAGTGAAGAACCAAGCATTTTGTTTGATATCTTCCAAAATAATATTATTGATAGAGTATTTTCTATTATTTTGTCCTTCAAACCTTGGTACAATTTTTATTCATACAGTATTAATATTGAACATACTCTAGTATTAGCTACATAATATATTTTAATATATATGACCAACTATTTATACTAAAATTCATTATTTTATGATCCCTAAAACAACAAAACATTATATACAGTAGTTATGTCGACAATTTAAACCTAATAACATACAAATATATAAGCTACTGTAAATCTGCTAAATGAAAGACTCTAAAATTATTTATATTTAAAAAATATATATACATCTTATTTATTATGTAAAACAATTCCAATATACATACATTGTGTGCTTATTCAATTCCAATATAGCTATTTTGAACTAAATATTTAAGGCCATTTTAGAAAAATGTAAAATTTTCAATATTTGTCATAAGTAAACGAGCTTTAAATTAATTTATATTAGAAAAATAAACATACATTATTATCTATAGTATAAAATATACCAATTAAAAAATCATTAAAATCATTTTGAAAAACAATTAAATTTTGTTAATTAATTTCCTTAGCAAACTAAGACCTATATTTAAATGCTTACATTTTTAAGAAAAATCAATCAAATTGAATTAATTATCACGCAAAAAACTACTCTGGTTCTCATTTTAAACCAAATCATGTGTTCCATTTTTAAAAGATTGCAGTGTTATTTGTCGTTTCAAACAATTCTGATGTCCTTTTTAAACACAATTGTTGGATCCTATTTTTGAAATATTTCAAGTTTTTAAAAATAATATTAATCTGTAAACCATCCCTAATTTTGGGACTAAAGACAAAATAGAAAATTGAACAAAGTCCATTGAACCATTTCATCTCTCTCCCTTAGGGTGGACAGACAGACAGAATTGTAAAATACAGTTTTTTTGAGTCTGGAATCACATAAAACATAGATTCAGCATAATCTCGGAGCTGAAAATGTTCATAATCATTTGATCACAATTACTGTTTTTATTTATAAAAAAGCACTTGTGTTGAGCTCGACTGCTGAGGACGGGGAGATCGAGGTTCGAATCTCAGTCGGGTGAACTGGGGGTGGTTTTTCCTAAATGGTTTTCCACTCTCCCTCCACGCAAATGCGGGTTCACTTCCTCTAACTCAACCTTCCCAATTCCTAATCCATTAGAGTAATTAGTACTGAAAGTGTATAACCCGAACGGGTAGTAAGACGCGGTGCTAAATATTATTATAATATTTATAATAAAGTCAAAAACCACTGCGTTTTACTACAGTTCATGATTAGCGAAGAATAAGATATTCTTCTGGAAATTTTCCTGCATTTGAGTGGAAGAGAAAACACCCTTAATCACCCAACTGAAATTCAAACCCCAGCCTCCCTAGCACCAGAAAACCAGACTAAATGAACTTGGCATGTGTCCACAAATACTTATTTACATGAATGGGGTTACATCTCTCTCAAAAAATATATAAATTGAAAGCCATTCTAGTGCACTTAAATAAGACTATAATTTGATGAACATTGAAGGAAAAAATCGATAATAAAGTAACCTAGATAAAAAAAAGAACATCGTCTGAAAACACCGATGTTATAGAACCAAAAACATTGGTAATATTTTTCAAACCTTGATTGAAACTGTAACTGAAGTGTGTTTGTAATAAATGTATCTGAAATTCATGTATCAATTAAAAAAATTGCATTAAAAACTAATAATAAAAAATTACTATTTATAAAACAAACACATAAACATATCGCTATCTATGTTCATTGTAGGCCTATATCCCTGCTGGACTGTACTATAACCTGTCCCGTTTCAGGTCTATCCCACCAGTCAATCTCGTTGTAGAGCCAACTCGTTAAGTAAAAGGCTACACTAGTTAATGTAGTAATAAAACTATTGATCAAATTTACTATTTTTATGAGTAGTTTTTCTTAGAACCGCATCTACTACCCGTAGGGGTTATGTACCTATGTAAACCTACTAAATTACCCTAATGTGTGGGCAGGAGAGTGGAAAATAATCTACAATAAACCACTGTCAGTACACCTTACCTGAATCAAGGCCTTACCTTACCACTTTGGCAGTCTAATCTATTGCAAAAGTGACGCCTTAAACCATGCAGCCAATGAAGCGGGTATTAACTAAAAGTATTTTCATTTATCATCAATTCTTGTAAAATGTGTTCGATAGTTAAAACCTTAAAGTAAAAAATATATAATTAAAGTACAATTTTATTAAATGTGTTAGGTACCTACAAAAATAATAAAATGCAACTTTGAGTTAATCATGTTGTGAAATAGAGTCTTAAGTAAAAAAAGAAAAAAGGTATCTAAAGAAATAAGAAACTTAGAAGGGAAAAGAAGAACAGTTTTGCAGAAAGCAAAGAAAGAGGCAGAAGTGTTAAAACATGAAATGCAACAATTTAAAAAGTTTTGTGGTTGAATGAATTTTAACTTTTGGGTTTTATCATCTTAATTTTTAATAATTTTAAGTAACTGCAATTATCTTTACTTGCAAGTAATTTTTATCAACCGAATATTTGTTGGTTATTTTTCATTGAAGATTCTGTATCTTAATACTTTATATTTATTGAACAAATTCACTATCAAAAATATAACTTGTGGAAAGTATCGACTGTCAAGGGGTGGTGGAGATAATAGTTAGTTTTTGTGTTAAAGTAAACTCCCTGGCTGTAATCATTCTTTGAAGTTGTGCCACCAAGGCTTATTACTTTTACCTCTAAAGTACTATGAGTGAGGTGAAATGACCTACCAATTTTACCAGGAGAGGTATTTTCACATACCTTCGAGGGTTCTTTTACATGCCACATGGAACCGATGGCTTTACTTCCCCTCCAAAGGATGTTGAGCTATGATTATTTCTCACTCAAGAAAAAGCCTTCGCCCTCTCTTGGGTTCGAACTCAAACATTGAGTCCTGAGACGAGCACTTAACCCCAAGACCACCGAAGGTCAACGGTGGTATAGGTCATTCAAAAAATGTAATGTGTGTGTATGTATGTATGTGTATGCACGTGTATTAAAGATGGGTTGGATCCACCTTTTTTCAAATCTGAAACTTCATTTTGCCATCAAATCCCTAATTAAAATTTTAAAATCAGAAAATATTGTAATCATAAGCGTTTAACTTTCCCAGTAACAAGGATTTTTTCCTTCACTTCGGATTTTGTTTACATTTAATGGTAAATTAATGATCTGGGGTTTGGTTGTTAGGTTTTTCCTATCATTATTTTGGTTTTAACCACAAGAAACTATTTAACTATTTCAATACCTTTAAAAAATTACTTAAACTTAGTACCTATTTAAAAAAATGGTAATGATTTGAGTCTTGAATCCATGAATATTCCTTGTAGGTTCAAGGGTCCCATCCTTAGTATATACTAGAATATATGTGGCAATAGACTTGATTCTTGATGTAAAAATGTTTAACTATGACAGATCAAGGCTTACCCTAACTTTCTATCATTTTATGATTTTGAAATAGGGATGGTTTGTCTCTGAGTACCTTTCATATATACTGGATTTCTTTTAAAAAAATATACAGGAAATATACTGGAATTTCAAAACTATAGTCAAGTAGACACCCTGAAAGAGAGTCAATATTTATGTTTCTATGTTTCTCTTGTGATTTTAGTGGGTTTTGATTTGATTACATATAGTTATACAAAATTTTACCCATTGCCACAAATGCTGCAGAAACATGGGCATTGAATATAAGAGAGACTGTGAAAGTGGGGGCCATGGGAATTACTTGCTAATTTGAATGAATTATATTCTCCTTTCAAATTTGAGTGTCCCACCATTAAAATTGCTATCTCTAAATTCTGTATGCTGTGTTCTAAATGGTGTGTATGAACAGGATCTTCTGGAACACATTCTGTATGCATCTGCACTATCCATAAAAATGTAACACTTATGCTTCATGCTTGTTCTACAGAAGAGATGCACAAGGACCTGATTTTTCACTTAGTTTGTTCTAAACATAACACAGATTGCATGCTAACTGACTGCCCTAACTCACGTGAAGTCGACCATAAACGTAAGATGTGTGTGCAATGAAAACAGTTGTTTTTGATCACATAATGTGAGACTCAAACACGACCAAGACCACAGATGCAAACGCTGCAATATATTGAATCAAGCAAACATGGGAAGGAAAAAAGAATATAGCCATCAGCTGAAATTTAATGGCATCACATAGCACCACTATATTAAACCTTAAAACCTCAAACTTTCATGTTGCATAGTGCTAATATATAAATTATCTAGATTAATAATGCAGTGATTGCAATTTAAAAACAACCCAGTCGTATTTGGGAGGACCCATGCACCCCCAACCCTGGTTTAAAAGCGCAGCTGTAAATAGGTAATATTAAATGATCTTTATTTCGTAACAATATATTTTAATAATTCAGGGTCATAACTAGAGGCTTGGGGGGGCCCTGGGGCAACAGATAATGTTTTTTTTCCCTCCCACCTCTAAATCCCACATTCTCACTTTCTTTTAATAAGTATTGTAGATGTGTGTTGTTAATTATCGGATGTTTTTGATCCGGTGAAGTTAATACTGAATTTAATATAAAATCATGCAATATGACTAAGGTAAGTGGTAGTTTTAAGGTAAGCTACTACGACAAAAGACAGAAATATTAATATTAAAAACAATTAATATTTTTTGTATTGTGTGATGTATTGGTTAGGTCAATGCTTATGATCAAAGTGAATAATGATATATAAAAAAATACAAGTTAAAAAACAGTACATTGTAAATACACTAGCAAATTGTTCTTAAAAGCTAAAACCTTATACGAGAGGGGACCCATAACAACCGAACTTTTGCTCTAAAAAATTAATTTATTAAGTTTTTTACAAAATTCTTTTCAGTCTTCTTCAAAGTACTCTCCATCAGATGCGATGCACTTGTCCAGTCTTTTTTCCCACTGTTTGAAGCACCTCTGGAACTCTTCAACTTTGATATCGTCCAGTGCCCTCTGCGAAGCAGTTTTTACAGCCTTCACATCATAAAAACTTTTCCCTTTTAGATTTTTTTTTCATTCTCGGGAACATAAAAAAGTTGCACGGGGTTATGTCTGGCGAATACGGAGGGTGGGTTACGATAGCCCACCCCTGAGAGCCCAAATAGCGGTTCACAGACAAGGCCGTGTGTGTGGGGGCCTTGTCATGGTGAAGGAACCAGTCACCTGATCGCCAGAGTTCTGGGTGTTTCCTTCGCACATCCTCCCTCAAATGTCTTAAAACTTCCAAATAAAAGTGCTGATTAACAGTCTGACTAGGGGGACAAATTCCCGGTGCACAATTCCACAAACATAAAAAAAATAATGATCGTCTTACTTTTTTTGGTCAGGGGTAGTTGGGGATTTTACACTGGCTAGACTCCTGCTTGGTTTTGGGGTCATATCTGTAACACCAACTCTCATCACCTGTAATGACCTAGGTCAAAAAGTTTGGGTCACTTTCAATCTGATTTTTCAAGTCCTGGCTCAAATTCAAACAAATGGTTTTTTGATCCTGTATGAGCAGGCAAGGAACAAACTTAACGGCAACACGTCTCATTTGCAAATCCTCAATCAAAATTCGCTGGCACTAGCTCCAACTCACTCCTGTCAGTTCAGAAATTTTGTCGATCGTGAAACGACGATCCTTGTGGATTTTTTGGCGGATTTTTTCATTGTTTTCGTTGTTTTGAGATGATGAAGGGTGCCAAGAATGAGCATGATCTTCAACAGTCATCTCACGACGTTTAAAGCGCCCAAACCACTAAAAAAACTTGTGTTCGGCTCATAGCATCCTTCTTGAAAGCCTGTTGAAGCATTTGGTAAGCTTCCGTTAAAGCAGGAAGCAACATTTTAAACACAATCTTTGTTCCTTTAAATCTGCCATAAAAATTTTGCAGACAGCGAACGAGAACAGTTGAAAAAAACACTACAATCAAACTTAACCTTCTACGCAGACGCCGCTTGGGCAACTGATTTGGGAAGGTCTCTAGTAGACCCACCTAGCAGGAGAATTCTCCATTACGCCTAGGAACGGCCACGCACTTCAAATCTGGTTTCTTTTGGGTCCCCCCTTTTACATACATTCTAGCTACAGATTGTCATTGGTTGTACAGTTTCACTTGAATCATATTGCCTGGATTACATAAATCTATGTTTCCTAACTTTTATAGAAGCAAAGTCATTGATTAATTTATCGAAGTTAATTTTTTGAGCTCGATCATTCTCACTTGAGATCAAAGCTAAACTGCTGAGCCTTTCCTGTCCCATATTGCTTCGTAAGTAATTTTTTATCAACTTCAATTTTGAGAATGACCGTTCGGCCTTAGCTACAGTCATAGAAACAGTTAAGTACATAATGCATGCTGTACATACATCAGGATAACTTGACGAAAGTGAGCTGTGGTCATTTATTAACAGATATGCAAATTATCTAACACTCTTAATTTTCTCAAGCTTATCTTTAAATGAAGTTTTAACTGAAGATATCTGAGATGTAAATGTTGGAGACACCTCCTCCAAAAACTTTCCAATAAATTCAACTGCTTTGTTGTGGACCTCCTTTTCACTGGCGGGCAGTTTCAAGGTGTTGGTTGTAAAAATCAGAAGCATTTATTAATCATTCATGTTCTATATTTTAAATACGTTAAAAAAAATAGGACAATTTGGCACATGCATTATATTCAGGATACTTTCTTTTATTAACATCATGAATACATATAATTTTAAAAAATCTTTCATAAACATTTTTTTTTAATCCAATAAGTTTGGTGGTTTGGTGTCAGGTGTAAAAAACACAGCACTGACAAATACACATTTCCAATTATAATCTGAATTATCTATGAATTGTGAAGACTTAGAACTTTTCTTGACATAGCATATCAAATATAATACAATGAGACATACTTCCTTAAAATTACAATGGAAAATACTAAATATCAAATCTACACTAATAGAATAAAAATTAGTGTCGTGCATAATTTGTTTGAAAGTATACACCCAATTTCTTTTTTGGCACTGTATTTAACTACCCATTTACGTTTAACTGATGTTAAATCAACAAAATAAATTATCACTATAATGTTACTTCTCATATTAACAACACATATAATCTTGATTTTTATCAAAATAGTTTTTGTATAGAATCTCATTATTTGTTTAAAACAAAATACGGGACTACAACAAATTTATCTTTCAATTAACATATTGCATAACATAGCATATCTTAATTTTAATTTTTACATGCATGCACACACACAGGCATGTGCGCGTGCACACACATACACACACATACACACACACACACACACACACACACACACACTCTCTCTCTCTCTCTCTCTCTTTATCCTCTTATAAAAAAAGGATAAAACTCAAAGCGTATTTACTGGAAGGGAAGTAAGAAGCAATGCTAAAAAAAAGATAAAAACAGCTATCCAGTCTTTCTTTTTATATATTTTCAAGTATAAAAACTCTCTAGATGTTATTTTCTTACTTACACATGAAACATCATTCAATATAAACTTCCATGGGTGTGTTTAAAATTTAAGGGGATCAAGGTCTATTTGAAAATAGCTATTTACATTTTTAAAATGTAAATATTTAATGTTACTTTCCTATGAATTTTGTTTCATTATATTCATACAAAGTGTTAAATTGTATAGATAAGTTAAAAATATGTAATTGTAATATAATACCAATTAGATTAAAATATTTGCAAATTAATAACTACTAAATACTATGATAATTAGAGAAAATTAACTCTTATTATTAATTTTACTTTTTTTTTTATCAGGGCTACTCCAAAATCCACGTATGATTGAATATTAAAAAGAGTGAAAAATAGATACAAAAATCTTACTATACACACATCCTATCTACATAGCTGCATTACTTTTCCACATGGTCGCTACCCAAATTCAGGCACTTGTCGTACTGTGACACTAACTTTTGCAATCCTCCTTCAAGGAACAGTGCTGCCAGGGCAACCAGCCAGTTTGTTGACTCCATCAATGAGCTCCTCGTTGGTTTTAAAACACTAGGTAGCCAGCCAAATATTTCTCTTTCCTAAGAAATGGTAATTGCTTGGCGGCAAGTCTAGGCCGCAAAGGGGGGTGGTCAAAAACTTATCAGTTTAACTGCTTGAGTAAAGCTTTTGTGGGTGCGTTGTGTAGGAGAACAGTGATCTTCGTTAATATCTCTTGCCCTTTGCATTGATCTCCAAAGCTTCTTCAGCGTTTCACAATAAACCTATGAGGTTATTGTGAAATTCTGATGAAGCTTCAGAGGTTGATACAAATCAAAAGGCATGAGTTACTCAATAAGGGCATTGTTTTACTTCACGACAATGCACGGCCCCACACTTGGGGTTGCACAAAGGCTTTACTCGAGGAGTTAAACTGGAATATTTTGTGTCAACCCCCTTGCGGCCCAGACTTCGTGCCAAGAGATTATCATTTCTAGCATTTCGAAACCAATGAGAAGCTCGTGGATGGAGTCAACAACTGGGTACCCTGGCGGCACAATTTCTTAGCAAGGGATTGCTAAAGCTAGTGCTATGGTACGACAAGTGCCTGAAATTGTGTGGTGACTATGTGGAGAAGTAATGTAGTCATATAGCCTATAAGTTCAGTATGTAATGAGATTTTAAAATCTCCTTTTGAGTCTTTTTTACCAGCCAATCGGAGTCTGATTTTGGAATAGCTCTCACGTTTCCCTGATTTACCGTTTTACTTATTCTATTTTGATATTTATAAACAGTGGGAGTTTCACAGACATGTCTGTATTTGATTTCAGATCTAATGTGACATCAGATAAATTATGTCAGCTGTTTGAAGGTCAACTATTTAAATATACAAATGTTATGAAAGGTTGGCAGTACCGGTGGTTTGTTCTTGTTCCAGAAGCAGGCGTTCTTAGCTATTATCTGGTGAGTGGTAAATTTTAATTCATCAATTGATTTCAGAGTGGTTTACTTGTGTGGCCCAAAAAGTGTGTAGTTAATAAACAATTATATTAATTAGATTGCAATAAAACACAACCTTTTTTTGTTAAATTATAGTGATAATCTATTTAAATATTAGGTAATGGCTTTCCAAATAATTCATTTCCTTTGTTATTGGTTAACTTAAATCCCTTTTGGCTTGTACAAATGTATAATGTACAAAAAAAAAAAAGTTAGATTATACTAGTTTGTATCTTAACTCATACACATATGCTGTTTCTTCAATTAAAATGCCATCAGCTACACAGCAGAGTCAGATATATTGCAGGGACAACACTGCATTACTAATAAATATTGTAAAATACCCTTGTAAGAGGTATATCTACATTACTGTAATGATCTTCAATTTTGAGTGAAATAAGAAGCTATTCTAATAGCTTCCAGTCTCATGGGGTTCCTTTTCTCTCTTTCTCTTAACATTATTCATAAAACGGCACTCTTTTAACACCACTTTGAGCGTATTCCATTTGCCTTTAGGAAAAAAATAATTTTTAAAAGTGTTGTAACAAGAAGCACTATGCTCATGTGAATTAATAAATTTTCTATATTTTTTTATAATCCAGCAGTCTTGTTTTTGATTCACTTTAGTATGTTTTCTCCATCTTCTTGAGTTTATCCATTAAAAAAAATGCCCTTAAGGTCATTTGACAAGTAAGCCCCTCAGAGAATTACTTAGATTTTGTGGGGCTATATGTTTTGGTAGCAATTTTAACATTGGGTGGCAAGGGGGGTGAGGGCTGCCATATGGCTAAGTGGCGATGGCCTGCCAACACCGTGCAAGAACTTATCTTGTTTGTCCTTCAGAAGGAACTGCTGCAGGTTTTCATATACCAAGACTTACAATATTCTATTTTTAACATCACGCTTTGTCATTTTTGTGTGTGTGTGTTTAATTTTGAAGTTTTATCTGACTTTTTCCCAGGAAGTTGGGATTTCTGTTCGAATTCTAGCAGAGTTCACTTGTTGATAGCCTTTATGGTAGAATCAGAAATACACAAAAACCTTATGTAAACTACCTTAGAATTCTGTAGTGCCAGTTAGTGTTGTGACATCAATAACAACAATATATGAACTGTGCAAAATCAACCTAGGTCCTAGATTACAAATCAAAATGCAAAAATACATAAGCTTTCATAGTTTAAAATCATCTACATAATTTGAAGCTTGTCAAAAACTACTTACATATTTTATTAAAAATTAAATGTGAAACTAATTGCTAAGACAAAAATATATTTGAATAACTTTGCACTTTAATTAGAATAGAACTTGCAAATGTTTAAGGGTGTTTTATTTCTATTTGAAACATTTATTTGGCTTACTTTTTGTATTTATTACAATATTTAACACCCACACCCACCCCGTGAAAAAGGTGTTGATCTCTCTCATCTGGTTTACCGGATATGAAAATTGTATCTTGGCTGAATGTATTGAGGTGATTTTTCTAAATGTTTTCCCAATCTCCCTCTATGCAAATGCTGGTACACCTTATTTAAATTCAAACCCAACCATAGGCTTAGTTAGCTAACAAGCTAGTTTTGTGTTGAGCTAGACTGCCAAATATGGGGAGATCGAGGTTCGACTCTCAGTTGGGTAACTGGGGGCGGTTTTTCCTAAATGGTTTTCCACCCTCCCTCCACGCAAATGTGGGTTCACTTCCTCTAAATTTAATCTTCCCAATTCCTAACCCATTAGTGTAATTAGTACTTAAGCATATAACCTGAATGTGTAGTAAAACAAGTAAATATAAAAAAATCAAATTTAAATTCAACCATCCTCATCTCTACACCATTAGTGTATTTAAGTCCATAGTCTGGATGGGTGATAAGACGTGGATAATGAAAAAAACATCACTATGTCATGATATGATGACATTTATATGAGGTATTTATTTAAATGCGAGATATAGAAAATAGTCAGAACATGTAACTTAAGTGTAGTTAGACTGACATAAAACTATAGATATTTCTTAATTGGTTAGAATACATAAATGTTATGTACTCTACTCTCTTATAAGTATTTAATCATTATTGACGCGAAAATTAACAGAATAACTACCTATACCAACCAAAATTATCTAACAGTTTAAAATTATTTATTGAAAGAGACTAGGCCCAAGCAAACATTACGTAGCTAAATAAATTGCATTAGTCTATTGAGAACTGTAGGTAATATAAAATAATGAATTTTGTAAAACAAATATTATTGGTGTAAAATAAATATAACTGTACAAAAGTTATCAGAACAATATTTTGGTATATGGAAACAAAATTTACAGGGTACAGTAAATCGAAATCATATCATTAGTTATAGTTTTAACCATTTAAATAATTTTTGAGCATAAATAATGTGGATAACAACTATACAAATTAAACAACTAAATGGCTAGGTATACAATAAATTCACAAATTAATTCACTTTCTAATGGAGCAATTTATTTGCTATTTTGCCTCAAATTTTGTTAAAGTAATTATGGCATATTATTATTGCCTTTTACTACGCAGAAGTGGAAATGTTTCAAAACTTCTTCAATGTGTTAAGTAGATATCAGTGATTTACCCTTTTATATTTAGAGGACAACATTGTTATTTTTACTCAGGACATCCCAAAATAATGTGTGACGGTTCTATGATAGCCTGTCTCCTGGAACATCCAACACTAACAAATTATAAACCACTAGGCCACTGGAACATCCAACATTAGAACATATAACATTAGCAAATTATGAACCACTGGTTTCTTGACTCCTGGAATGGTACATCCAACAATAGCTAATTATTAACCACTATTAGCCCTTGGGTTATCAAACAATATTTTGTTCCAATCTATTGGTAATCTGCTCACTTGAAATTACATTTATAATTATTTGCTAAAGCTGGGATTCAAACCAAAACTCTATGTGGTCAAGAAAAATCTGTTGACATGGCTGGGTTTGAACCCATGAACAAATTTATCTGTTTAACGCTTCCTTTACCTGGACCAAGTGCTCTTACATATTACCAGAGTAAACACCAAGGGCATCCTGCTAATTAAACAGTTAGACATATTCTATGTCGCAGAATATTTCATTTAAGACCATTCAACCATAAACATTTTATTGCACTTATTTTACAAGTATATAGCTATAATATGTAAAAAGTGATTCAATGATTTCAAATAATGACAGTCCATGAGTTATAAGGGGTCACACTTACTATTTTATGCTTTTTACGTGTCACTGTAAAGGTAAAGTACAGTAGCCCTGTGGCTTCTTTGGTGCAGACTGACAGCTCAGAGCTGACTTCTGACAGTCAACATTTAGGTATATACCTAAATTTTGACCGTAAGAAGTGACAGCTGCTAAACACATGTGTTTGCAGTTCATATGGTTCGGCGTAGGGATACATAATTTGGTCTGGTAACTTTTCAAAACCGTCAGCTGTGAGCTGTCAGTCAGCACCAAAGAAGCCATGGGGCTACTGTAGTTAATGTGTGGGGCTGAAACTTAGTTTAGCTAGACATGGATATTAAGTGTACACAATGGCATATTTATAATATGTTGAATTAAATAATATATTTTAATTTATAGGCAATTAAATAATGGTAAAATTACATCTGTTTAATCCTATATAAGTACTTTTCTTTTTATGCCCCGATATTTTAATTTTATTTCATTTCGTAGTACACAATGTTATTTCAAATTGGTTTGTTTTATCAGTCTAACTCTATTTGTTAATTCTATGACTGACACCGAATTGATAATTGCAAATATAAATTTGAACTCTCTATTTCATGAAATTTCTTGTTTTGACTGTACCAAACACTCAGACTAGCAGGCAGAGGCAGTGTCAGACTAACACCGGTCAAGGGCTGGGTTGGGACGTGCTACTTGGTATTGTTGCAAAGACAATTAAGTTGAGTTTATTTTGTTTGTTTTTTCTTCTCAAAGTTATTTGGAGCTTGAGAAATATTTCACTTTATTAGTTTTGAGTTTCAGCTCAAAGAGTCAAAGGGACTCTTCTGTTGGTACAATAAAACACATCTTGATTTTCTTCTTATTGTTTATCTAAATATTACAGTTTACGTTATGAATGTATATGTTACATTACAGCGCGAATTGTCAAATTACATTACAGTCTGACTTGGTACAAACGTGTTCTAATGTCCATAACATTACAAAGACAGTCACAGATAACAAGTCCTTTGGATCACACCTCTGATGCACAACTTGTTCTTGGGTAGAGAGTGTAGTTCCTCACATAGCCGCAGGGCGCTATCATCACATCTCCCCTCTAAAGATCGAGACGGTCTATGGGTTTCCTGGACCGTTGGTTTCTTCGAACGGGAGTGGACGACTTGGGAGAAGAATCATCAAGTTGAGGTACTTCATGTGCCACCTCTGAAGGCGTTGGGTGAACTGGTAGACTTGGCTCTCTTCTTGGGGATGGTGAACTGTTATTTGGCAACTCCTCCGGCTCTTGCTGGAACCGAGGACCATTTCCATGAAGGGGCTGGAGAGACTTTCGATTCCTTCTAAATTGTCCATCCTCTGTTTGGATTATATACGACCGAGGTGTATCGTGTTTCTTCACTATGGTACCTTCCTGGTTCCGGTCGGTGATATAGACTTTTGTTCCAGGGTTCAAATTTGTGAGAGGCCTAACCCTGTGGTGACGATCATAGTTATCTTGTTGTTTCAACAGTCTGTGTTCTTCTCTGTGGAACAGCTGGTCCAAATTAACCGGCGAGGGAATGAGGTTACTCGGCAATGTTGGTATAAACCCCCTAAGTTTTCTCCCCATCAAGAGCTCAGCAGGGCTATAGCCAGATTCTAGAGGTGTGGAGCGCAGCATAAGTAGGGCTCTGTATGGGTCCTCGCTCTTTTCAATATGATTTTTAAAATTTTTTACTTCAGACTCTATAAAGCCGTTGCTTTGTGAGTACTTTGGGCTGGATGTAACAAGCTTAAAATTATAATCTTTAGCAAACTGGAAAAACTTTTCATTTATTATATTGTTATGGATCCATTGTGAGCCACAATCAGCTCTAATAATTTCAGGTACTCCATGCCTGGCTAGAATAGATTTAAGATGATTTATGACACAACTAGTAGTAAGGTGCCCCAGCAAAGCCATTTCTGGGTATCTGGAGTAGTAGTCAGCGACAAGGAGATACCAGTTACCCTTCAACTTCAAAAGATCCATTCCAATTGTTTGCCAAGGCCGCTCAGGAAACATAGTAGGTAATAAAGGTTCTGATCGATTTATCCTAAATTTGGCACACTTGGCACAGTTCTCAACAAGCTCTCTCAGTTGTGTGGACAATCTTGGCCACCAAACGCTTTGTTTAGCAAGTGCTCTACATTTGGTAATCCCCTGATGACCTTCATGTAGTTTATTTATTATTTCCTTCCGCATGCAATTAGGAATTATTAATCTATTACCTTTTAGTAGAAGGCCATTTTGTAGAGATATTTCATTTCGATGTTGCCAATATGGTAAGCACGTTTCCGGTATTTGTGACTTTAGAGGCCATCCGTCTTGGCAAAACTGCATTAGGTGGATACTAGCCTCGTCCTTACGTAGATTCCGAACAATTTCTGCCAATTTAGCATCAGACGCAGGAAGACCACAGAGAACCTCTTGGACATATGCCATCACTTCTTCAGCTAGTTCATCTTCCCCAACAAGTAGTGGCTGCGGATTGCGGGAAAGAGCATCAGCAATTAGTAAGTTTTTACCAGCTACATGAACAATCTCAAATGAATACCTCATCAATCGAAGCCTAATTCTTTGTAGCCTAGGGGATATAGAATCTAGGTCTTTGGTGGTGAAAATAGGAACTAAAGGTTTATGATCAGTCTCTATTGTTATATGAATACCTGTAATAAAATCGGAAAAGCGTTCACATGCCCAAGCGAGAGCCAGTCCCTCTTTCTCAATTTGCGCCCACTTTCTCTCAGCTTCACTAAGAGTTCGAGAAGCGTAACTAACAGGTCTTAGAGATCCATCATCTTGGCGTTGTATTAAAACTGCACCAAGGCCATAGGATGATGCGTCCGCTGACAAAATAGTGTCATTACTGCACTTATATAAAGCAAGACTAGGTGGCTTTACTATGGCTTTCTTTATGTTTTCAAAAGCCTGAGCCTGTGGACAATCCCATAACCAGTCAACGTTCGAGCGGAGAAGCTCATTAAGAGGTTGCGATAAGGCAGACAGATTTGGGACGAACTTGGCCAGAAATGTTACAAGACCCAAAAATCCTTTTAGCTCAGTTACATTAGTGGGAGGTTTCAGTTTGAGAATAGAATCAACTTTTTTTGGATCTGGAGAAACCCCCTTCGCAGATACAATATGGCCAAGAAAGTTAATTGTAGTTTGCCGAAACGAACACTTTTCCTCATTTAGAGTCCAACCTGCTTCTTGCAGCCTATAAAGGACCTTATACAGCCGTGAGTCATGTTCCTCAATAGTTGCCCCATATACTATAATATCGTCAAAATGGCAGACCACTCCTTCCAATCCTTCTAAATGCGCACTGACCTTCTTCTGGAAAACTTCAGGAGCAGGGGATATCCCAAAGGGTAACCGAAGAAACCGATACCTTCCATATGGTGTGATAAACGTGGTTAGAGCTCTGGAAGACTCTGTGAGAGGAACCTGCCAGAATCCTGAGTTGGCATCTAATTTTGAGAATATCTTAGCCCCTTCTAGTTGACCTAGGGAATAATCAACTGACGGCATAGGGAAACGTTCTCGTTCTACGTGTTGATTTAATTTAGTCAGGTTGACACACAACCTTGGGGATCCATTGGCTTTTGGAACTATAACCATGGGAGCACACCAATCTGATGGCTTGTCGACTTTTTCTATGACTTCATTCCGAACCATCCTATCTAGTTCTTTTTTAAGAACCTTTTTTAAAGGTAAAGGAACACGTCGGGGAACACTAATAGCATGTGGTACAGCCCCTTCTCTAAGTTTTATGTGGTACGGTTCTCTAATTTTTCCTAGTCCCGTAAAAAGCTTGGGGAACACATTTTTTGGAACAAAATTAGCCTTTCCTACTCCAGAAATCCTCTTTATAAGACCTAATTTCTCACTAGTATGATGGCTTAGAAGAATTCTATCTGCTCCTTGGACTACATAGAATGTCTCAAAAATATTTTTGTTTTTGTATTGGAGTTTCCCTTGAATCCTGCCAATGGTTATAAGCTGAGCGCCCCCTGGACCGGATAGGATCTTATTGGATGGCAAAAGCTCTATATATTGAAAAGACTTCTCGTATGTACGTTTTCCAATAATATTCACATCTGCACCTGTATCAATTTTAGCAGAAAGGTCTTTCCCACAGAATTTGGTGTTTACCAACCATTTATCATGCACATAATTAGTCTCTGTAGAGGCAAGGCCGACAAATTCCCCATCTCCATCTAACTCGTCCTCCGTATCAACCGCATCAACTGATCTAAATCTACAACATTTTGCATAATGCCCTTTATATCGACACTGATGACAGATAGCGCTCCTAGCAGGACATTTGGTTCTAGGGTGTTCAGTATTACTCCCACACCAAAAACATGATTTCCTAGTTGGAATTTTATCTTCGTTAGAAAAAGCATTCCTATTATAGCCAAAAAAATTTCCACTCTTTTTTCTTGGTTTATTTGTAGCATTAACCTTGTCAGCTGTAACTTGACTAGCTCCTGTTAAAGTCTCCTGCTGTTTTTTCACTTGCTCAGATTGTATAGCAGAATTAACAGCCGTTTCTAGAGTTAATTTGGCATCTAATTGTAGTTTAAACGAGAGATTTTTATCTATAATACCAACTACGACTCTATCTCTAATGGCTTCGTCATAAAAAGTGACAGGAAAGTTACAATCTTGAGCAACAGTATGAAGATCTGTAACATAATCACTTACTGACTCACCCTCAAGTTGGAATCTAGTATGGAACCGTGCTCGTTCAAAGATTATGTTTTTGGTGGGAATAAAATGGCTGTCAAACTTCTGAAGGACTGTATCAAACTTCTTTTGATCGGCTGATGATAGCTTGAACGATAGAAATATAGTTTCGGCCTGAGAGCCCATCAAATCAATCAAAGAATTCACCTGATCTTCTTCTGCCTCCTTTATCATACCTGAAGCACGTCTAAAACGCATAAACCGATCTTTCCATGATTTCCATTCCAATGTTGATTTGAAATCGAAAGGGTCTGGAGCCGGTATTTGATACACAGGAGCCGACATAATGGAACTGGGTTCTTTTCACTTCACCTTAGTAATACTTAAATACCACACAATATCCCGCCGCTGCCACCATGTTACATTACAGCGCGAATTGTCAAATTACATTACAGTCTGACTTGGTACAAGCCGAGTTCTAATCTCTAATACATGTCATGTCCATAACATTACAAAGACAGTCACACATAACAAGTCCTTTGGATCACACCTCTGATGCACAACTTGTTCTTGGGTAGAGAGTGTAGTTCCTCACATAGCCGCAGGGCGCTATCATCACAGTATAAGTTTCCCTCATCTTACTGGTTGTTAATTGAATATTAAAAAGTATATAAACAATGCAACAGTGCTGAAAATATATCTTATATTATATGACTACTAGGGTTTTCCTAACATAAGACTTTTCTAAATATTATATTAATTTTTCGTGTTTATTTAACATGTTTAAGTTCAACAGTAAAAGACAGCGCCTATCAAGACCAAGAAAATAAACCAAACATGCAAAATCGTGCAAGAATCTGTTTAAACTTAAAAAGATAAAAGTGTTGATCTACGGTGGCTCAAGGAAAGAAATAAACCCATAAGGGGAGTGTATTATTATTTACTAAATAAATAGTACCTCCACACTGGTTAAAAAAATAGTATGGAACTAAATCATACATTAAACTTCACCATATAGAGTTTTGGTTTGAATCATGGCTTCTGAAAATAATTACTAATGAGATTACAAGTGAGTAGGTTACCAGTGGCTTGGTACACACATTATTTGGATAACAGGGTCAAACTACAAGTCATTGTTGAATGTTCCATTCCGGGGGTCAACTAACCAGTTGTTCATAATCTGCTAATATTGGATGTTCCAGGGGTCAGGAAACCAGTGGTCCATAATCTACTCGTGTTGGATGTTCCAGGGATTATGCTACTAGTGGTAGATAATTTACTAATGTTGAATATTCCAGGGACTAAGTTACCAGTGTTTTATAATCTGATAATGTTGGATATTCCAAGGCCTAAGCTACAAGTGGTTCATAATTTGCTAATGTTGGCAACCTGTGGTTCACAATTTGCTAGTGTTGTAGTTTTCAGGATCTAAGCTACTAGTGGTTTATAATTAGTCATATGTAGGAATGTTCTCAGTACATTCATTCATGTTACAATTTTCTTAGTTTGTAAACCAGCTTATCATCTTCAACCTAGTCTAAGACAAGACTGATGCCTTATACCATGCAGCCACCACAGCAGATCTATTATGATTAAAGTTATTTATATATATTGCTTTAAAAACAAATTTTATAAATCTAATTTTCAATACAATAAATACTTTTCTACAAGTTTAAAATATATGTAGATTATTTTAAAAGATGAAAGTCTATGTATTTTTGTGAACTGGAGTCCCAACTCTGCGAAAGATCAGATCAATGTTAAACACTCCGGTGCAAAAATCACAAAGCGACATGTTCAAAATATAGCATTGTAATTGTTGGTAAATGAAGGGAAGAAAAGCAGCAGTTCCTTCTGAAGGTATTTACAAACACCTGAAATTATCTTTAGCACAGTAAGTCCTTGTTGGCTGGTCAACCACTTG